>JABTTQ020001469.1:0-50000 GCA_016081115.2 Rehmannia glutinosa | reverse complement strand
GAAAATTTGAAAAGCTCGATGGGCTTGGGTTGGCGGCTGGCCGGTCCATTGCCACTCTACTTTTGTATAATTCTAGATTGCGATTTTTTCCGGGTAAACTCAAATCAAGGTGGTCGGGTCATTTGTAATAAAAAAAAAAGGTATTATCATCGGGAGCTATTGAACTATTATCAAAGGATGGTCAAAGTTTTGTAGTAAATGGGCAAAAAGTTAAATACTATTATGAGTGAAAAACGCAAAGACAAGGTTTCGACTATCTACATGATCAATCAATGAGACAATTAGATGTCTGTTTGAAGATTAAAACTTAGCGATTTTTGGAAAACAACCCAAGTTATGATCTACGTAAGTACTTTTCACGCATTCCTCTTTCTTTTGATAATTTCCTCATATATTTTCAAGAATGTGTGATTTAGTGCTTTTGCATATTTGCATTGCATTTAGGTTGCCTGTAAAAGCATATAAAATTTGCATAAATTTTTTAAAATATTTTTGATTTATTATTTTGATTTTAGCACGTCTATCGCTTTAGACGTTTATCATGCGTTTGTGTGAGTTAGGTCTAGACAGTCAAATTAATACAAAAAGCTTGCGTATGAGTTTACTATGAGCACTTGGTTTCATGAGAAAAAGTACTTGGTGAATGTGTGATAAATTTTTGGAAAGATGTCTTTTGCTTGTTTGGTATTGATTAAGAAATTTGGGTATTTTAGCATGATGCGAAAGATAAGCATGGAGCTTTTGTGCCTATAACTGCTTATATCTTATGCAGTCTTACTTTTTGTTGAGTGTGTCTTTCATGATTGATATTTTTATTGAAACCACATCTGTATGTAATTTTTGAAGATGATTTACGACCATTTTTAACCCTACTTAGCCTAAAAAGCCTACATATGAATTCATGATACCCTAGTTAGCCACTTTGAGCCTTAACTTTGTTTATTGTTAGCCACATTTTGAGATTTTAATTTAAAATATTTTATCCCTAAAACTTGAGCTTATAAAAATATTTATAATTGAGGAAGATGTGGTTTAATTTTGAAAAATAAAGCATATTGGCAAAGATGATGGATGAGTAGTGAATACTTGAATGAATAATGAAGCTCGAAAGATTTTGGAAAAGATTAAGAAAAAAAATCAAGCAAAAGCAAAAGAAAAGAACAGAAAAATTCTGGAAGATTTTGAAAGGAAAAAAAATTGAGAGCTTAAGGCAAAATAAAAAAGGCAAGGGCCTAAGAATGGAAAAGAAGAAAAGGAGTGGAAAAGAAGTCTATGAGTTCTAAAAGAAAATAATTTGAAAGAATGATTCTTGAGATAAAAATGGGCTGGTGAGTTGAAAGTTTATGTGCTTTAAGTTCTATTTGCTCAAGTCAAGTCACTTAATCGATATATTTCCTACCTTAACCAAAGAGCCTACGTTACAACCAAAGAAAAAGTCCTTTTTGATTATTGAATTGTGCACACTTGAGTGGTAGAGATGTTAGACGATTTGCAAGCCTATGGTAGTTCCACTTCACTGAATTGATTTGAGCGTATACATTTTCTATTCACTTTCAGTGTTGAGTGATATAATACTTCTTGTGAGTCGCGATGTCTACTATTATGCTGAACTTGTGAATGATGACTTCTTGATAATGAATTGCGTGGTTTACTTAAATATGGAGTCAAATAAGATTAAAAGTTTGTAGTGTTCTTGTGTGTTCTCCGTACCCCTTGATTTTATTTTTCTTAATTTTCTCGAGGACGAGCAATGCTTTAAGTTTGGGGGATTTTGATACGTGTAATATTTACGTGCATTTAACAGCTTATTTTGATACATTATTGAGATATTTGCATGTACATTATGTGTGTTTTACTTGGTTTCCTTAGAAGGGCATGATACTGCGTATTCTTGTAACTTTTTACAGGAAACGGAGCTTAATTGAAAAGATATCAGTTGGAAGGCCCGAACAAGAATGATGAGTGCAAAGAGAATATCGAAAAGACAAAAAAGCCGGATGAAAACCAGTCACACGGTTGGACCGTGTGGGACCACATGACCATGTGACCTGACCGTGTAAAGCTACATGTCCGTGTGAAGTGTTCGGGAGAAAACAGGAGCGAAACCAAGCCGCATGATCTGGCCATGTGGAGGGACCATGTGAAAGCCACAGGAGCCGTGCAATTATCTATGACGGATTTTTGTGGTATTTTCCCACACGAACTCTACAAGTGATCTCTCCAAGTACCTATATAAAGGACCCAAGGGTTGCATGAAATTATATTCATCCATACAACATACAACACACCAAAATACACAGGATACAAGATCAAAGGTCTTTTCAGAGATGAGGGCTAGGTTACGAAGAACACGACAAGGCCTTTCACATCTACGGAAGCACAAGAGCTTCGAAGGCTTGGAAGGAAGATCCATCCTGACAAGAAGGGTTTTTTTTCTTAGTTTAGATATCTTGTATGTACTTAAACGATTTCACAATGTTGATTTCAAATTTGTCTATGAATTTGTTATCAATGTTTGGCTAATCTTTCGGATCTTAGGGCTTAATCAAAACTATGGATTCATGTTAAATCTTGATTAATTATTTTCTTACTTCATGTATACTATTTTATGAATTCGAGTGCTTATTTTAAATTGCTTGTTATCTTATCAATAATTACCATGTCATATTTGTTAGTGCGAGATTCGGGAGATGAGTTCTAACAAAGAAGGAAATCAAATTCAGACATAAACGGGTGTAATGAGTCGGGAGACCTACAACTGTTTGTGGGGAGTCATTCAATTCATAGATCTTTTGGGAGTTAATAATAGTTGTAATGTATCGAGAGATCTACAATTATTATTAATCTACTGTTTATGCGCCATCCGGGAGGGGGAATAGACTAACTTAGGAATTGAACCCATAAAATTGCATGAATTGGTTTTGTGAAATATTAACTGGATTTAATATTAAAGCAGCATATTGAGATTATGTGCCTAGGGTTGCTTTCGCATTTGTTAAAAATACTTGTGGGGTTCGAAAATTTATTTCTTTTTATTTTTATTTTTTGATTCTTTTTATAAAACTTCTGATATTCGGTCTCTTCAATAAAATTGGAATGCGATGTTATTATAGCCTAAGTGTTTCGTATTCAATCCCTGAGGAATACGACATTGCTTGCCATTATCCTATAAACTACACTGTACACTTGCAGTATAGAGATCCAAACAAATATTTTTTTGGCGAACAGGCTCGGAGGGCTTGTTGCATCAAGTGAACTTCTTCAGCGAGCACAACTCCTTTGGGAGGATGAGACGGCAACCCTATTGGTGGAGGACCCTCTACTAGGAGAGGACTGGCCTCTCTTCTCGCTGGTTTCCTGCTTCAGTATCAGCAGTTTGAGATTCGATTCCACGGACTTGAGATCTTGTATGCATCCTTATGTCTTAGCAGTTCCCATAAAGGGCGCCAAAATGATGATGCTCAAAATTGATAGATCACTCTAAGTCCACGATGGTCATACTTCTTCTCTGGAGCTGGTAATTCTTCAATTGAGAACTTGCCTATAATACCAGCAAATGTTAGACGGGCGCTGGGGTTGTCCTAGAGAGATCCCTCTAACGCTCAAGTCAGTACCGGAAGTAGGAGAATATCATAGCAAAAGACAATAATTAACTGCAATTAATTATGATTATGAGAATTACTTACAAATATGAGGAGGGACCTCTTTTATACTTGGGATGATCGGCGGCATGGGCCTTGTAGGATAAAGTAGGTCTTGTCGGTCTGTATGGGCCGCGTGGGCTGGTATGGGCCACCTATGCCGGATAATTATATTTGGATCCAATTAGGACTAATAATATGGAATAATTAATTAAATAATGCAAGAAATAATAAAAATAAGGAATGTTAGTAAAAGTCATTTTGTCCGCAACATATATATTAATGCAAAAACTCTTGTCAGATAGTCTAACGGGTTCAAATCCGTTAGACGGATCCCAAACTAACTCGGATACAATAGGAGGTGGCATTTTTGTAATTCTAAAGAGGTAGTGGCATTTTTGTGATTTTGAACGCGGTGATTTTTTTTTAATATTCTGGAGGTGGTGTCATAGTATCATTGGACTAATGACATTTTTGTAATGTTAGGCATTGACATAGTATCACTAGGGCCGTTAAAAGTATTACCTTTTTCCCGAAAAAGTGTTAGTGGTACTGAAAAATATTAGTAATTCTCTTTAACAATTTTTTTTTAATAATTCTTATGAAAAGTATTGATTTTTTCCCTCAAAAGTATTAGTATTCCAACATAAAACGTATTAATAGTCGTATTTGAAAAGTAATAGGTTTTCCAAGTAAATATATTTTGGTATTCCTCCGAAAAGTACCAATTTTTTTCTCTTAAAAAGTATTAGCGCTTCTCCATAATTAGTTCTCCCTCTCAAAAGTATCGTAGTCATCCCGAAAAATATTTAGCAGCCCCTAAAAATATTAATTTTCCTCCGAAAAATATAAATAATCATCCCAAAAGTTTTAGTAACCCTCCTAAAAGTGTTAGTAGTACCATTTGAAAAGTAGTAGTAATCCACTTGAACAGTTTTTTTAATAATCATCATGAAAAGTATTAATTTTTTCCTCAAAGTATTAGTATTCCTCCTAAATTTATTAATTAGATTTTTTGAAAAGTATTTAGGTTTTCCGATATTAAGTGTTTTAGTATTTCTCCTAAAAAGTACTAGTTATTTCTCGTAAAAATTATTAGTAGTCATCCTGAAAAATATTTAGTAGTCCCCCTAAAAATATTAGTTTCCCTCTGAAAAATATTAGTCGTCCTCCCAAAAAGTATTAACAACCCTCTTAAAACGTATTAGCAACGGATATGGTTGTTGTGCGGGTGTTGGTGGTTGTGCAGTGGATGTATTAAATTCACGCCACAATTAGCGCGCAAATCCACAGACTATCTGATTTGCGGGTTGTTTTTTTTTTTTTTTTTGCAATGGTGGTCATTGGGTCAATGGGTTGGACTGGGTTGGCGGATTGGGTATTTAGATTCATTTAATGGATTAAATCTGTTGGACCGCGTGTGTAGGAGACTAACTCATATGTTAATTATTTGTGCATTTTCTGGTCATTGTTCTCCATCATCAATACCAGCAAAATCTTATTTCCATTTGTTATTTTCAGTTGAAGAATTTAGCATTTGAGGACAGTTATGGAGGAGCTTAATAATTTTGGGCTTTTGGAATTGAAACTCTGACCTTGGGCTTACTTGTGGGCCTTGTGGCTCTTTTCCAAGATGGAGATGCAAGATATCAACAAAGCCCATATGGTTAAAAGGAAAACTAGCAACATGGGTTTGATTATGGGCCCAAGTTTAACTTATTATATTTTAGGAATAAGAACACAATTACACCACTTTTCTGGACATAAAACAGGCTTTTACGCTTCCAGGTGATTTTTGGATAAAATTATGCTTCGCCCCCATTTTTGGACAAAAATACGCTGCTGCCAAAATTTCTGGACTGTTTTACGTAGTTGTTTCAAACATGTTTTTTCTAATCAAATTTCAGTGAAAAAATAAATTTTGTCCCCGTTAAATAATCTATTTTATACTCGAAAGTTTTTTTAAAAAAAAATATATACACATAAAACAACACGTATTAAAACCAGATAAATTGAAAATAATATAGAAACAACATGAGTAAAAAACACAATTAAATTTTGATCCAATGAATTGGAAACATAAAAAACATGGAAACAACCAAGAAACAATATAGAAACAAACCATAAACAATATAGAAAACACCATATGAGCAAAAAGAGCTTAAAAATAGATAAAAATTGTATTTAAACATCGGAAACTACGTAGAAACGATAAAGAAACATAAGAACAACTTTAAAACAGTATTGAAACAACCTAGAAACAACATAAAAAAATATAAAAAACATCACATGAATAAAAAGAGATTAAAAGTAGGTAAAAATTGTATCTACACATTAAAAACTATATGGAAACAACAAAATTATTCGAACAACATTAAAAATATTATAGAACAACACAGAAACAATAGAAACAATGTACAAAACAATACATGAACAAAAAGCAGCATGAAAAATAGGTAAAAGTTGTTTTGAAACATCGAAACAACAAAGAAACAACTAAGAAACAACAAATAAACAAATTAAAACAATATCAAAACAACATATAAAACATATAAAACAATACAGGAACAAGAAAAAACGTAAAAATAATCAAAAAATACGTAGGAGCGTAAAAAAAGAAAAAAATAGTACAAAAATGATAAGAACGGTTTAGTGGTATTTTTCAATAGTTGAGGTATTTCTGTAATTTCTCTATACTTTACTCAAATTGCTAACCATATCTTTTTTTTTTGAAACATATGCTAACCGCATCTAAATTCAGAAAAACTGGAATTTTGACATGCACATAATTATATTTTATTTTTGTGGTATAGGAACATATATAACTTTGAGATAGAATTTTTTTTTTTGAAAGGAAAAACATGTAATATTATACCAAAGGGATTACATTACAAGAGATTCAATCCAAGATGGAAAGTCCCCAACACCCCAAGCAAAAGGGATAGGGGAAGAAGAAGCAAAACGAGCAATACAATGTGCTACAGAATTAGCAGAACGTTTCATATGAAAAAAACTTTCGACGGATGAGGCTTGAAGGTTCTCCATTATTTCAGCTGCCCATACGCCCGTGTATCCAAAATTTTTTGTAGGCGAGGTGACTGCTTGCACCGCCAACAGAGAATCAGTGGCCACATACGCTCCAAGAATTTGATGTTGTTGTAAAATGCGCAGCCCTTCCAAAATCGCCATCATCTCTCCCTCCAAAACCGAGCCAGGCTTCTTAATTTTTGTACCAAATGCTAATACAAGCCTGCCGTGGTCATCTCTAATCACTCCACCAATGCCATATACTCCTTTTTCATCATTAAAACATGCATCTGTATCGACTCTCATATGTCCAGACGGGTGCTTTCCACACTTCTTCAGAACTACTTGTTGCATGTGAGGTCTTGGCCAAGATGTTGTCTCTTACATTCTGATACTCATTTCAATGTGTCATAGCCCATTCAATATCTGGGTTCGAATTTGCAGGTAGAGAATCATGAATTAATTGTGTTCTATATTTCCAAATGGCCCAAATACTCATGACCAACTCCTCAAATTCATGCTTAACAAAATTATCTTTCAAGCCCCACATAACCTCCAACATATTTGTGCAACAGAATCTATTTCTCACATGGCTAAACTTGGAATTCTTCCATAGCTGCTTGATCGCTGGGCATAGGAATAGAGAGTGGACTGTTGTTTCATTCCCATATTGGCAAAGAGGGCAGCTAGGTAGGCAAGGGACATGGTGACGATGAAGATTCGAAGCTGTGGGAATTATTTCGAGAACGGCACGCCATAAAAAGATCCTTACCTTTAGTCGGATAGAAAGGCTCCAACAAAAAGACCACCATTGGCTTATTCTATTCTCCGATTGATTCTCATTCATACGATACCCTCCGATCTCAAACTTGTAACCGGAACTAACCGAATAATTTCCTTTGGCGTCAAATTTCCAGAATCTACTATCCTGCTTATTCTGGTGGCGTTGCGGAATCTTAATGATTTCCTCAGCAACATGGTGTAGGAACTGATTTTTAATATGATCAGTATCCCACTTACCATTTTGAATCAATGAACTAACTTTGCAATCCTCGTCCAGGGCATCGGATGATCTTGGGATCGTGTCATGAAGTGTCGGAACCCATTTATGGTGGAACACACGAACCTGTTTGCCATCCCCAATTCTCCAGACCATTCCTCCATTTAACACATCTCGGCTCACGATCGCCAAATAAATGATGGGTTCGATCCAATAGGCGCATTCATAATGTCCAAATGTTTAAAGTACCTTGCCTTCAACACACGGCTAATAAGTAGTCCTGGGTTGCGGATAATACGCCATACTTGTTTAGCTAAAAGTGCCTTATTGAAAGCCTCCAACTTTCTAAAGCCCATTCCCCCAACAGATTTTGGCCTGCACAAATAATCCCATTTTTTCCAATGCATAGCTTTCTTGCCGTTCTCAGTTCCCCACCAAAAATTAGCACATTCCATCTCAATCTCTGAACATAATGAACTCGGTATACGGAAACACGACATAGTGTAAGTAGGAAGGGCTTGAATCACCGATTTGATAAGAGTTTCTTTACCGCCCACTGAGAAAATTTTATTGCCCCATCCTTGCAACCTCTTGATCACCCTCTCTTTTAAATAGCCAAACTGAATTCTCTTGCTCCGCAATGCAAAGGTAGGTAATCCCAAATATAAATCATGCCCTCGGACCATGGGGATGGTGAAGATATTTTTAATTTCCTCACAAAGATCCAATTTCGTATTTGGACTAAAAGAGAGTGCGGACTTATCAAAATTAATAAGCTGCCCCGATGCCTTACCATACTTCAATAAACAGTCTTTTAATTGCAAGCTCTCCTCTTTATTCACCCTGAAAAAAATAAGACTGTCGTCTGCAAAAAACAGATGAGAGATGGTTGGGCAGGACTGTGCAATTTTCACACCATGTAGCATCATTTGAGACTCCATATTTGAGATCATCGATGGCAAGCCTTGAGCACATATCACAAATAAATAAAGCGAAAGGGGATCACCTTGTCTGATGTCGCGTTGCGGTTGTAAATTGCCCACCAACTGTTGGTTCAATGCGAAGGTATATCTGACCGAACTGACACATTTCATGATTTTTGTAACCCACTGATTAGAGAAGCCCAATTTCAGCATGATTGCTTCAAGGAAGGTCCATCCACCCTATCATATGCTTTGCTCATATCCAATTTAAGCGCCGCATAACCTCTATTACATGTTCGATGGTTCCTCATCCAATGTAAGCATTCAAAGCCCAATATTACATTATCTGTAATCATTCTACCTGGAACAAAAGCACTTTGAGGATCATCAATAACGTGTTGGAGAGTTGAACGGAGCCTATTAGTTAATGCTCTGGCCACAATTTTGTAACATACATTACAAAGGCTAATAGGACGAAATTCTTTCACCATCAAAGGGTTTTTCACTTTGGGTATTAAAGTGACTATGGTATTGTTCCAATCGTGCATTTCATTACCATCATTTAATACCCCAAGTATAGCTTTAGTTACATCATTCCCAACAATATGCCAGAATATTTGAAAGAATAAAGCGGACATACCGTCGGGTCCAGGGGCCTTTTCAGGTTGCATGTCAAAAAGAGCTTTGTGAATTTTCTTTTTTGTGAACGGAGCGCAAAGGGTTGTGTTAATTCTGTCATCAACACGTGGTGTTACATGAACCAGTACGTCATCCATTTCTTCAGGGCTTGATGAACTAGATGTAAAAAGCTTGCTGAAGTAGCTTGTAATTATATCCGCCATTGCATTCGAGGAAGTGCAATAATCGCCATGTTTCGAGATTAAACCCCTGATCATATTTTTGCTCTTCCTTCGAGACGCATATGAATGAAAATACTTCGTATTGTTATCGCCCCACTTCAGCCAGCTTATTCGACTTTGCCGCCAATATATTTCTTCCTTCGCCATAAGCTTCTCGATAGATTTTTCAGTTTCCTGAATTTTTTGCTGCATTTTTGGCCAGTTTAAATCAGATTTCATTTTGTTGAGATGCTCTCTTTCATGTTTAATTTGTTTCGGAATGCTCTTGAAACGACAAGCAGCCCATGTTTGAAGTGCCTCACTACATGCTTTGATTTTAAGATGCAATGGCACATTTTCCTCCAATCTCGTCCAGCTAGTATAAATGACTTCTTCACAATCCTCTTCCAAAAGCCAATGTGATTCAAAAAAGAACCTTTTATTAATAGGAGTAAAGTTATTCACGTCATTAGCACCATTAGGATTCAATTGTACCCAGATTGGCCTGTGGTCCGAATGATAGTACTCCAAAGAGGATGTTCTTATGCTAGGGTAAAGTATTCGCCATTCAAAGTTACCCACAAACCGATCGAGCTTCGCCATGACCAAATCATTGTCTCTTCTTTTTGTTTGCCCACGTAAAATATTCACCCCCACAAACAAGATCTTGGAGCCCGCAATCGTTGAGAGCTTCTCTAAAGGCAATCATCCGGGTGTTATTGCGAGGTATTCCACCCCATTTTTCTCCATCATAGCAGATCTCATTGAAGTCTCCCTCCTACTAACCACGACAATCCGTTCATTTCGGTTAGTAAACACAAATGTCTGAGAAGCCGCCATGAATGGACTCGGAGGCTAGCATCGGGGTTTCCGTAGAATCCAGTAAAACGCCATAAATTATGCTCGTGTTTAATAATACAGTCGATATGTCCCTTAGAGTAGGATTTAATACTAACATCAAAAGGGGCTTTCCACATTAACATAAGACCACCACTTTTTCCGACGCAATCTACCACAAACAAACCATCAAAATCTAATGTCTTTCCATCTGCTGCATTGTGTCCCTCGTATCCTAGTTTCACTAAGGAATAGGAGGGATGAGCTCTTTTCGGCGACTAAACGCCTTAACTCTCGGAATGCCCTAGGGTTCCCAAGCCCACGAGCATTCCATACGATGCAACTCATTGGGATCGGCGGGGTTGCATTGCAACCTCCGCCGCTAAATTATTAATTTGCATTGTCGTACTCTCTACCTGAAGCTTCTTTTTTGGGGGGCTATTTATTGTAGAATTAGATCCCATCTCCCCAGAATAGATGCCACATTTCTGACTCTTTTTCTTTGGGCTAGAGTGCTCCTTATCTTCCTTTACGCTAGGTGCGTGCCGAGCTCGTCGCTTCCAATTCTTAGGACTTCGTTACACTACGACTTCATTTCCATTCCCTGCCTTGTCGATGGGTTGAGGAAGAGGAACAAGAATCTCATCGATCCCCATATTCACCAGTTCCGGTTCCACAATCATCCCATTTAAGGATTCGGTATCCTGCCCTTCTCATATGTTTCAGTCGGGTCCTTGCTAGATTTATCATATTCCATGTTTGAGACGACCAGTTCGAGAGCTTTATTCTTTTGTGTATCGTTAACATCAAGATTGTGTTGCGGCCTTTGTTGTTCCACATCCACAGTTTCAGATTGATTTTCCATCGTTTTGGATTGCTTTTTGGGCGATTGGGGTTTTTCTTGTTCCATCCATTGTGAGTCGACGCCCTAAGCCATACTCCAAAACCAAGTGTTTCTCTATTCACCGTATCATCTTCGCATTCCCGATGTGTATGTCCTAGTCTCCCACAAGCGTAGCAAAAATCTGGGAGTCTTTCATATGCAAGTAATATAATCACATCTCTTTATCCTCGCCGATTCCGACCGGAACAAATCGTTTTAGGGGTTCAGAAATATTGATATTGACACGAATTCGAAGAAACTTCCCCAATAGGCTTCCTTCTTCTCCATAATCGATGTCCTCAACCCGTCCAATCCGATTTCCAATCATTTCCGCTATGTTTTTCTGCATGAAGGCGATGGGAACATTATGACACTGAACCCAAAGGGAAACTGAATCAAATGACATCTCTGATGGGGTTTGGAACCCCTCTGGTTCTTTAAAAATAATAAGATTATTGAAGAAATTCCATGGCCCCTCTTTTAACACTCTACGTCGATCCGCCATTGAACAAAATTCAAACACAAAGAAGTTAGAGCCTGCCGTTTCAATTTCAACTTTCCTCATCGTTTGAAGCAGACGCGGCATCTGTTGCCTGAATGCCTCCCGATTAATTGCCTTGGATGCGAACACTTTAGCGATGAGGCATCTTCCACTTTTTTCAGCACCTAGTTTTAGGGTTTTGTCATCTAAAACTAGTTTCTCTTTATTCGTCGATGGCAATAGCTTGATATCCGAGAGAAGTCGCGCAACATCATCTGGATCCATAGTTGATCAGTCACAAACCCTACACTCAGATCAATCGAAATTTATCGAGTGATGATCTTGCCGAAAAGGCAAAAGAAGCTGCTCTCACTAGGATGTTTCGCTGCAAACCCTATAAGAGTATTCGAGTTATATTCATAACTTTGAGATAGATTTTACTATAAAATACATAGTTAATATCAGGAGAATGTTCCTTTTCCTTTTTATTTATACTCAAAGAATGAAATGAGTTAAGGTCCCATGGGAAGTCTAGTAGAACTAGATGACCCAAAAGACTTTTTTTTAGCTACATATCGTGGGAGGGGAGGGGTAATGAGAATCGAGCCTCAGACCTCTGGTTTAGGCTTGAGAGATTTAATTTTTGACCACTCCATTATTATTCGATTCCCACGATCCCAAAAAATTTTAAAGTAACCGATTTTCCAAAATTACATGGCATACACATCCACCCTTGAAATTTTCAATCCTTGTAATCCGGAATGAAGTTATTTAAATTAACTCATTTTAATGAATATAACAACTCCAAATAGTATATCTTTCACTTTTCAAAATACAATGCATATCCATAGTTTTAGTTCTTGAGATGTTAAACCTGATGAATTGTTGGAATTGTGTTTGGTAAACTGGGTGTTGACCCGATTTTGACTAAATAATTAAGTGGTTTCCATTAATGAAAAATGGAATTAAATTATTTGTAAAAATTCTACTAAGAGAGTAGATGAGAATAGCATTTGGAATTTCTCAAAACCAATTTCGGTGAATGAGAAATTAATGCTAGAATTTAGCCACTTAATACAAGTAAATGGCATGGAAAATGGAAAATGTGGGAAAGGAGAAATGCTCCATCCCACATAGGATAAAGAGGCAAAGTTTGCACACTATATTTATCCCAAGTTGGACTTATGGGTTTGGGCCCTTAGGGGCACCCAAGTTTTTAAAGGGGTGAGGACCTACATGCTTGTGGGTTTGGTTCAAAGCCTTGCCACCACCCCGCCACCGCCGCCCGCCGGCCGGCTCAGCTCGGCCCAGCCGGGTCGTGGGCCGTGGGCTTAGACTTCAAGGACCTTATTCTTTTTGGACCAAAAACCTTTAAAATAAATATTTAATTAATTTTTGTAATTAATTAACGAATTTCAACCTGGGAAGAGTTCGCACCCGAGCAAGGGCAGACGCACGGCTCGTGTATCAGGTTGTGCGTCAGTCGGACCTGTTTGCATCCGAGCACGGGCTGACGCATGGGTCGTGCGTTAGGCCGTAGCTTTGCCATTTTGGTTCGCATCCACGCATGGTCAGGCGCACGGGCCGTGCGCCAGGTCATGTGTCGATGCGAAGTGATGAACAGATGCTTCTGTTCAGTGTAAACCTGTCTTTTCGAGCCAAAAGACGTGTTCTTTCCATACGGGGCACTTGATGCCTATAATATTCAAACCCTGCAGATGATTTTAACGCACGAAAATTATTAGAAACTGAAAATCGGTCATTGCATCCTGCATATTAACTTACTTCCTCCTTCAATAGCATGAAAGTAAGAAATACTTAGAGTTTGATGTGATTCCGGGTTTTGCAAGTGTTGCTAAACCAGAATTGAAAAGTCGTTGTATCTTAGAGACGAACGCCGGAACTATAAGCACTTTGTATACAGGGCGTCTTTCGTCTTGTGGAGACTGAATTTAATTCAGGCCTTGACTTAGTCATACACTTCAAACAATTAGCCATTTTTCTTTCGAAACAGAAACCATACACTTTTTCCTAACAATCGCAAGATGAAATGTTCAAGACGATGGCTTCTATCTCGTTCACTCCATTGGATGGTGCTCCCATTCACAGTGAAAAGCTTTCCAAGTTCTCCGGTGCCGAATTCAAACATTGGCAACAGAAGATGCTATTTTACCTTACCACCCTGGGTCTGTCTCGTTTTCTGAAGGACAACCCCCCTACCATTGGGGATGAAGAAATCGACAACAACCGGAGAATCACTGTGGATGCTTGGTATAACAGCAATTTTCTGTGTCGCAACTACGTGTTGAACGGGCTAGACGACACCCTCTACAATGTCTATAGCACGTTCAAGACGTCCAAGGAATTGTGGGATTCTTTAGAAAAGAAGTACAAGACGGAAGATGCCGGCACAAAGAAATTTGTTGTTGGCAAATTTCTCGAGTACAAGATGGTTGACACCAAGACGGTGATCTGCCAAGTTCAGGAGATTCAAATCATACTTCATGGCTTAGTGTCTGAAGGGATGATTTTGAATGAATCCTTTCAAGTGGCTGCAATAATCGAAAAGTTGCCGCCATTGTGGAAGGATTTCAAAAATTACGTCAAGCACAAACGTAAAGAGATGGGGCTTGAGGATCTAATTGTTCGGCTTCGGATCGAAGAAGACAACCGAAAATCAGATGTGAAATACAGTAAGTCTGGAATGGAGGCGAAGGCCAATCTTGCTAAATCGAGCACTAGCAAGAAATGCAAGCACTCCGGGAACGACAAAGGAAAGGCCAAAAATTTCAAGGGGAATTGCTAAAATTGTGGCAAATCGAACCACATGGCGAAGGATTGCCGACACCTGAAAAAGGGCAATCAAGGTGGCAACCAACAAGCTAATGTGACGGAGGACAAGTCGGTTCCAATTGACCTGTCGGAGCTCGATCTCTCCACCGTTGTGTTTGAAGCCAATATGGTGGATAACCCAAGGGAGTGGTGGATAGATACCGGGGCTACTCGTCACATTTGTGCTGACAAGGAGATGTTCTCCTCCTACACCCCGATAAATAGAAGGAAGCTTTTCATGGGGAATTCTTCGACTTCCAACATCGTGGGACTTGGCAAGGTTGTGCTCAAGATGACTTCTGGAAAGGAGCTTACGCTTGTAGATGTGTTGCATGTCCCGGACATCCGCAAGAATTTGGTTTCCGGTCCTTTGCTTAGTAAGGCTGAGTTTAGACTAGTGTTTGAGTCCGACAAGTTTGTAATGACCAAGAATGGTCAGTTTCTTTGTAAGGGCTACCTTGATAAAGGCCTATTTAAGATGTCTGTAATGTCTGTTTTCCGCCAAGAGGCAAAGAATAAAACTATTACTTTTGTTTACTTGTTGGATTGTTCTAATTTATGGCATGATAGATTAGGACACGTAAACTTCAACACAATTAAAAGGTTAGTGAATCTGGAATTAATACCTACGTTTAAAACTAATTCAAAAGACAAATGCGAAATTTGTGTTGAAGCAAAGTTGGCCAAAGCACCATTTCGTTCGGTAACGAGAAGTACCAAACCACTCGAGTTAGTTCATACAGATGTGTGGGATTTAAAACTTGTGCAAACTCGAGGTGGGAAAAAGTACTTCATAACATTTATAGACGATTGCATAAGATATTGCTATGTGTATCTTTTGAAAAGCAAAGATGAAGCTTTAGTAGCTTTTAAAACTTATAAGAATGAAGTTGAAAATCAGCTTAATTTGAAAATTAAGATGATTCGAAATGATAGAGACGGAGACTATGTTGCTCCGTTTGAAGAATTTTGCTCGGAAATGGGTATAAATCATCAAACGACTGCTCCCTACTCACCTCAATCAAATGGAGTTGCAGAACGCAAAAATCGTAATCTTAAGGAGATGATGAATGTGATGTTGATAAGTTCTGGCTTACCCCAAAACTTGTGGGGGGAAGCCATACTTTCTGCAAACTACATTCTTAATAAGATCTCACACAAAGGTAAAAACGAAACTCCATATGAGTTATGGAAGGGACGTAAACCTTCATATAAATACCTTAAAGTGTGGGGGTGTTTGGCTAAAGTCGAAGTACCCAAGCCGAAACAAGTTAGAATCAGACCCAAAAAGATCGATTGTGCTTTCATTGGATATGCTACCAATAGTAGTGCATATCGCTTTTTAGTGCACAAGTCAGCAATTCCTGATATAAATGAAGGTATGATTATTGAATCAAGGAATGTTGTATTCTTCGAGAATATCTTTCCGAACAAAGAACGGAAAGAAGAAAGTTCGAGTAAACGAACTTATGAAACTGTAAGGTTACCTCAAAATGATGATGAAGAGGAACCAAGACACAGTAAAAGGACAAAAGTAGCTAAGTCTTTTGGTCCTGATTTTCCAACTTATATGTTAGAAAACGAACCCCGAACTATTCAAGAAGCATTGTCTAGTCTAGAAGCTCCTCTATGGAAAGAAGCTATCAATAATGAGATATATTCCATCATGCAAAATCACACTTGGGAGTTGATTGATCTCCCACCGGGTTGCAAACCTTTGGGATGCAAGTGGATCCTTAAAAGGAAGTATAAAGCAGATGGATCTATTGATAAGTATAAAGCCCATTTGGTAGCTAAAGGGTTTAGACAAAATGGGGGACATGACTTCTTCGATACATATTCTCCTGTCACGAGTATTACATCCATTCGTGTTCTCGTTGCTATTGTAGCTTCGCATAACCTTGAGATACATCAAATGGACGTTAAGACTGCATTCTTGAATGGTGATCTTGAATAGGAGATTTATATGGAACAACCCGAGGGGTACGTTGCACCCGGTCAAGAGCGAAAGGTGTGTAAACTTGTTAAGTCACTTTATGGACTAAAACAAGCACCTAAGCAATGGCATGAAAAGTTCGACTCGACTATGAAGTCAAACGGTTTCAAGATCAATGAATGTGACAAGTGTGTCTATATTAAAAGTACTACAAATGATTACGTCATAGTATACCTTTATGTAGATGATATGTTGATTATGGGAAGTAGTCCTGATTTAATCATGAATACTTAGAACATGTTAAAGAAGAACTTTGACATGAAAGATATGGGAGTATCTGATGTTATATTAGGGATTAAAATCTCTAGAACTTCAGATGGAATTATCTTGTCACAATCCCATTATGTCGAAAGCATACTTAGAAAGTTTAATGCTTTTGATAGTCCTCCGGCTAAGACACCTGTAGATCTAAGTCTACACTTGGCCAAGAATAGAGGCAATCCAGTTTCTCAGCTGTAATATGCAAGAGTAATTGGCAGTCTGATGTACTTAACGAATTGTACACGTCCAGACATTGCATATTCAGTGAGTAAACTAAGTAGGTTTACAAGTAACCCGAGTACGGATCACTGGAAAGCCGTGACAAGGGTACTTAGATATTTAAAGTATACCATGAACTATGGAATACTTTATACGAGATATCCAGTAGTATTAGAAGGATACTATGATGCAAATTGGATATCAGACACAAAAGACTTCAAGTCCACGAGTGGATATGTTTTCACAATAGGTGGAGGAGCACTGTCGTGGAAGTCTTCTAAGCAAACGTGCATAGCTCGATCCACTAAGGAATCCAAGTTTGTTGATTTAGATAAAGCTGGAGAAGAAGCAGAATGGCTTAGAAACTTTTTAGAGGATATTCATTGTTGGAATAAGCCTGTGCCTGCTGTGATGATACACTATGATAGTCAATCAGCAATTAGAAGGGCACAAAGTAGTATGTATAATGGTAAGTCTAGATATATACGTCGGAGACACAATACCATTAGACAGTTGATTTCGAATGGGATTATTTCGGTTGACTACGTGAAGTCAAAGGAAAACCTTGCGGATCCGCTTACAAAAGGCATAAATCGAGATCAATTGTATAAATTGTTAAGGGGAATGGGTTTAAAATCGACAACTTAAAGAATGTTCATAGAGGTAACCCAACCTTGTGAATTGGAGATCTCAAGACCTTGGTTCAATGGGACAACTAAGTTATGAATGTTCAGCTGAACACTTGGAAAATGTGTTAGCTCATTCTCGATACATCCAAGTGAATGAAAACCTGATGAATATGGTGAGGTTAAGTTTAATACTTTTAATGATTCCTATACCGAAAGGTGGAGTATGGCAGGATACTCTTCAATAGGAGATCACCTATATAAGTGAGAAGTAATGGTCGCTTCAAAGAAACACCTATGAATCTAAGATATGGTCCTGGACCGAAATGGACACAACGTAAGAACAACAAGTGTTAGAGTTGTTATTGTGTAAGTACTGTTGTCTCAGTTTACACAAACGGCTTAGTAGTTCAAGACATCGCATCACTAAGTAGCTAGTAAATCCGATAGTATTTTACTAAGGAAGGCTCAAAGCCACAAGCTACCTATCCTGATGCAATAACAGTTCGCCGAGACTTTCAAGCGAATTTGCATACACGCATGCATTAATTTCATTCATGTGGGGGATTGTTGGAATTGTGTTTGGTAAAATGGGTGTTGACCCGATTTTAACCAAATAATTAAGTGGTTTCCATTAGTAAAAAATGGAATAAATTATTTGTAAAAATTCTACTAAGAGAGTAGATGAGAATAGCATTTGGAATTTCTCAAAACCAATTCTCGGTGAATGAGAAATTAATGCTAGAATTTAGCCACTTAATAAAAGTGGTATGGAAAATGGAAAATGTGGGGAAGGAGAAATGCTCCATCCCACATAGGATAAAGAGGCAAAGTTTGCACACTATATTTATCCCAAGTTGGACTTATGAGTTTGGGCCCTTGGGGGCACCCAAGTTTTTAAAGGGGTGAGGACCTACATGCTTGTGGGTTTGATTCAAATCACACGCACCCATCCGCCACCGCCCGGCCGACTCGGCTCGCCCAATCCGGGTTCGGTCGGGGCCGTGGGCCTGGGCTTGGGCTTCAACCTTAAAATAAATATTTAATTAATTTTTGTAATTAATTAACGGATTTCAACATGGGAAGTGTTCGCACCTGAGCATGGGCGGGCGCACGGCCCGTGCGTCGGGTCGTGCATCAATCGGACCTATTCGCATCCGAGCACGGGTTGACGCACGGCCCATGCGTCGAGTCATGCGTCAGGCCGTAGCTTTGCCATTTTGGTTCGCATCCACGCACGGGCAGGCGCACGGGCTGTGCGCCAGGTCGTGCGTCGATGCGAAGTGATGAACAAATGCATCTGTTCAATATAAACCTGTCTTTTCGAGCCAAAAGACGTGTTCTTTCCATACGGGGCACTTGATGCCTATAATATTCAAACCCTGCAGATGATTTTAACGCATGAAAATTATCAGAAACTGAAAATCGGTCATTGCATCCTGCATATTGACTTACTTACTCCTACAAATGCTTGAAAGTCAAAAACACTTAGAGTTCGCTGTGATTCCGGGTTTTGCAAGTGCTGCTAAACCGGAATTGAAAAGTCGTTGTATCTTAGAGAAGAACGCCGGAATAGTAAGCACTTTGTATACGGAGCGTCTTTCGTCTTGCGGAGACTGAATTTAATTCAGGCCTCGACTTATCCATACACTTCAAACACTTATCCATTTTTCTTTCGAAACAGAAACTATACACTTTTTCCTAACATGAATAATACATCGAGAGTGAATAATACATCGAGAGTGTGGAGGACTGATATCGTGCATGTTTGGGAGCATGTTTTGTAAATGTTTATTTAAAAAATGGACCTCTTAATAAATGACTTTTCAAAACATCTCCAATTCCGACTTCTGTAGAATAGACTTTTTGAAAAAATAACATATCGAAAAGCCATTTTAAATTAACCATCAAACAATTATCTAAAAGTCAATTTGAAAAGTGCTTCGATATAAGCTTATACTGTCTCGTGGTAGCGCATATATTTATACTAACATACTAACAAACTTGGGTCTAAGGTCATAATATGGAAACTCCAAGCCATAAGAAGCCAACTCCCAATTCCCATAATTAATATATAGGTAAACCTAACCGATAATGGGTATATTTATCTAGTCAAACACATGATAATGGTCCAACTTGTTCAAATGTCCTTGCATGTGGAAATGGATGGCTATTTAAGCACCAACTAAATAGTGCACATCACCATAAATTGTTAGGACCATTTTTTACTTGTCTAACCTTTCAGTCCTTTTCCTTATTCAACTTCATCCAAACTAAACCATATATATACACATATCACAAACACACACACAATAAGATGCCATAAAATTTTGGGGTAATTACAAAAAAGACCCTGAGATTTGAAGTATTTACAAAACACCAAAAAAGTACAAAATTTTAGAAACACACTTAGGTTTGATTATGTCTTATATATGAGGGAGGTATTTGTCATATTTATAAATGTAATGGGTGTTTGAAATGTTCTTTGTATATTAAGAGGGTAAAATGTAAGACAAAATCAAACATTAATTAGGTTTCTGTAATTTTGAAATTTGTATAGTTATTTTGTAAATGCAAGTTTTTTTTTTAAATTATCCCTAAAATTTCTGCTATCATTAATATATAATTTTTACTTGAGGAGATCTCCTGTCAGACGGTCTAACGGATCTAATCCGTTAGACGGATCTAGTCTAGCCCTACCCAACGACCCAACTCCGAAACCCGGTAAAAAAATCAGAGACAAAAATAAAAAATCTCCCCTTCTTTAATTCCAGTTCTCAAGCCCCACAAAAAAATGCTTATGGACGTTGAATCCAAAGCTCGACTACTCGATCGAATTTACATGAAACTTAATCTAAAGGCTTGTGCTTTTCTTTTCGTAACATATGCTCTGCGAAGAAAGAGGTATGTTTTTAGAAATAGCAAACATATATATATATATATATATACACATATAGAGAGGGTGAGGACTGGGGTTAATAATTTTAAAGGTTTGGTCACGATTTGTTGTAAAGGTAATGACAATGAATAGTGAGAATATTTTGAAAGAGAGAGATGCAATTTAAGCCCATATTCACATTCAGTTATCGCGTTCCCAATAAAATCCATGGCGACAACTAAGAACATGAAAATAAGTGGAAGAACGACGACACCACATCAGCTTTGAGGCCCCGTTCTCTCGTGCTATCACTGCCCAAAATTCGTTTGTAATTGCGTTTAATGTAAATTTTTATTTGTTAAAAATTGTTCGTCAAGCAGCCGGAGATCTTCTTCTTCCTCCTCGGTCCTCTAAAAGTTTAGGTTTGAAGATTATTATTTTAATTGTTAGGATAAACTAATACTTTTTAAGGTAACAACTAATATTTTTCAGTGGAACTACTAATACATTTTATTGGAAAAACTAATACTATTCAGTAAAATTACTAAAAATATTTCAGTGGGAAAAAACAATATTTTCCAGGGGAACTACTAATACATTTAAGAAGAACTGCTAATACTTTTTAGAAGGACGACTAATACTTTTCAGAAAGACTGTTAATACATTTTGGGAGAAAAATTTAATTATATTCAAGAGAACTACTAATACATTCAGAAGAACTGCTAATATTTTTTAGAAGGACGACTAATATTTTTCAGAAGGACTGTTAATACATTTTGGGAGAAAAATTTAATTATATTCAAGGGAACTACTAATACATTTTACAAGAACTGCTAATACTTTTTAGAAGGACGACTAATACATTTCGGGAGTATATTCATAAGAAATACTGAAAAAACTCTTCAGGAACTACTAATACATTTTCAAGAATCAAAGTACTTTTTAGAAGGACGACTAATACTTTTCGAAGGACTTTTAATACATTTCGTGAGAATTTTTTATTTATTTTAAGGAACTACTAATACTTTTTCGATGAACTACTAATATTTTTTTGAGGATTGCTAATACATTTCTAAGTATATTCGGAGAAATACTAAAAACTCTTGAAAAACTACTAATACATTTCGAAGAATCGCTAATACTTTTTAGAAAGTGACTAATACATTTCGAAGAACCGATAATACATGTGCTCTTCCCGAAAACTAATAAAACACCACCGCTAATATTAATAAATGCCAAATCTTGGATCCATCAAAACTGTTTAAATCCGTCTAGCAATGGGCCCGTTAGACGTCTGACCGAGTTTTGTGTTTTCACTTTTGTAGTTTTCTTCCATAACCCAAACACCCCCAGCACCCCAAAAATACACACACACACAACCCTGTGGAGCCCTTTCAAATTCTTTGCCTCATTGGACCAAGGTGCACCATATCAACCCCCCAAAAACACACACACACACACATTTGCTACATATTGATATAAGTATAAATTCTCCTCTGCTATATATTCCCATTCCATTTTTCTCTCCCAAACAGTGTCTTAGCAGAAGTGAAGAATGAATCATGATTACAGAAAATTAGATGAAAGGAGATGGTGCTGTTTTCATCCAAGAGAATTGGTTATAGGGATTTGTGCCTTGTGCTTGAATGAAAGGCTCTTAGTTTTAGCTTCCAAACAAGGCCCTCATCATCTCATCCACCAAACGCACAAAAAAAATCTCAGTGTAAAAGCCCCCATACCCCTCACAAAGATTTTTGCTCTCACAAGTTTGCTCAATCTTCTTGAAATTAAAAAGCAAAAACCTGACCGGTGTGGCCACAGTTCATCAAGTACTAGTCCTGCAGGTCAGATTTATTTTTCTTCTTCTCATTAATTATTTTCTACTTTTTTTTTTTTGCTGTCACTTCCTCTGTTTTACTTTCTTGGAATAACTGCCGTCAATCAAGAAATGATTATCAGGAAATCTGAATAAACCAAAAAGAGAAAAATCAATTTGATGGATATTAAATATGCTTTTGACTTAAGAATGGATTTTATAATATTATAAGAAATATGTTTGCATGGTTTTTGTTTGGAAAAACATTGGATCAGAAGGTGTTTGATCTAATTACTAACTGAAACTGTGCAAACAGTATCATAAAGTGTATTGTTATGGTCCCTAATGAAATCACTCTGCTGTCAATAGTAAATCAGGGAAAAACAGAAAGTATGAAGAATTTGATGGATTTTTTTATTTTCTTGTTCAGTCAAAACAAAGTAATTTGCAAAGTTCTGATTAATAATGAAACATTGGAGATAGCCATTGGAATTTAGATCACATAATTTTGGTTTCATTAGCCGTTTTGGAATGTTTACATACGTAATTATCACATAATCTTTACAAGATTACGGGAGTGTTTGCAAACTCTAACAAAATTGATTACGAAAGCTAAGAATCACGTTTTTTTAGAGTTTGCAAACACTCCCTACATATCATTAGTTCGAGAATAAATCTAAAGTGACCCTTCAAGGCCATGTACAGCTTTAGTTCAAAACAAATCAAGGCTCGTATGACATAATCAATCTAATTATGAAACTTTTATAAAATCATATGATTAGTTTAAAATAATGAATGCATAGTTGACTTGATATATATATTTTGGTATGTCAACTTTTACCCTTTCAACTCCCTTTTATGGTCCCTTTATCTGAATTTGTGTGATTATGCATTTTCTGATGTAACTAAGGATTTTGGCAATTAATTGCAGACTCCTTTATATCAATCAAGTTTGAAGACAATGGAGTTGCCTCATGGGACAAAGGAAAAATCTCTAAAATGCCCTTTGATCAGCAATGTAACAATTCCTGGAATGACAGTGGGAAAAAAGCCAAGAAGATCAAGAGTGTGGTGGAGCATGCCAAACCACGAGCCACGCTGAGGTGGCGAAGGCGGATTGGCCACCTCTTCCAGGTCATCAGATGGAAGAAGTCCAACAAAGGCAATATGTGCCATGTGGGCACAAAGCCTAGAAAGAGCAAAGGTTAAATATGGGTGGGTGAGGATTCTTACAAAGATGAGGACCAAAGAGTAAAGGGCTTTGAATAGAAAGAGACATATGAGGCTTTTTCTCCACTTTTTATCACATTGTGTGTAGGAGTTCAAGCCTATGTGTGAAAGTGATCATAATGAATATGATTGACAAATTATAGCCAAATTTTTCATCTCTACTTTTGTTTTAAGAGATATATTTCATAATTTATTTGAATGAGAGGATCCCATAAAGAGAGAGCTATGCAATGAGAGTAAGAGTGCATATACAGTCTGGATTTGGAGTTTATCTTTTGTCATATTATAAAATATATATACAGCTTGTAACCAAGGATGGAGCCAAGGGGGCTGACAATTTTTTCTATAGTTAATATAAATTTTGCATTAATTTTTCCCCATCTAAAATAGTAAAAAGTACCTCTTTATCTCTTTCTCTACTAGTTTTAAGAAAAAATAAATCTTGTCCTCCTATATTTCATTTTATACCTCCGTTCCTGTTTGTAATTATCTTTTGAATTTGTACACTAGCATTGTATTTTTTTAAAAACCACACAATTTCAAAGGAAAATGCACATAAATCCAATTTTAGGTGCTCCACTCAAGGAAACATAAGAAGCATAAGGGCCACACATATTCTGCAAGATCTTGTCCTCTTGTTGTCTTCTTGAAAAAAATAATGAGCTTCTTCCCAGTGGATCCAGTTGAAACATGGTAATAAAGCATGTTATTGACATTAAAAAAGGAAAATGTGGAGCTTTTTCTGCTGTGTTCAAGATTTTTAATCATAAATTTTTCCCTTTATCCCTACTAAGTGCAAAAATGGCATGCATGTGCAAAGGGATAATAGGTGCCTTTGTTTAGTTATATATTTATATCATTCAGTAGAACAAAGAAGTTTGTAGGGCATGGTGTCTCCTTTCTTGGCTCTAGCTAGCCATGGGACAATCACTATTGGACCACCATTCTTCAATATTAGGAAAAAAAGCTCTTTTTGCGAACTAATTAAAATGACAACTCAATTCATCTAAGGGAGTATTTGCAAACACTTAAAAAGTTATTCTCAGCTTCTAGTTAAAATTAATCACTTTTTAGTTTTTGCCAATGCCAATTTTATTTATAATTTGCTTCATTTAATTAAAATCTAAAAGTGGAGGAATGTGCTTTAGATTTTTTATTCTACTTTTGATCTGACTTTTACATTCAAATAAATACTTTTTTTTAATAAATCAAAAATATATTAAAAAAGAAAATAGTAGTCATGATCACAAGTCGACCAGGTAGCGAAAGGAAAATAAAGTCGAAACGTAAGCCAGAAAGAAAAGCGTACTGATCACAAGCCGACCAAGTAGCTAAATGGTTAGGGCCTCATTAAAACCTTCTAAAGTAAAACCCGCCCTTGTGGGAAAAACCTTTGCCAGGAAAAAGAGTATCCCCCCATAAAAAACGTCCATATAGATAGAACAAGAAACACAAAGACGTATTATCTAACGAATCTGAAAGTGGACTGGCCAACATAATCCTACGTGAGCAGGGACACAATATCTTCTGGGGGAACGCCCCATCAAGTCTCCGATTGCAATTTCTTACTCAGAAAGTCTGCCACTCGATTGCCTTCATGATAAATATGAGAAACCACCAAATCCATTTGAGAAATCAAGTGAAGAGTATACCACCATTTACTCAAGTGTCGATGTTTTGTATGTTTTTTAAATTCGAGGCCTTCTCGATCTCTTCGTCACCTACAGGGTTAGTCAAAGTAGTAGAAAATAGATTTTCAACTTTGTTATCAATAACCTTACCACTTCGTAACACTGTGACAACTTGGGCTTGTTCTGGTTGGCTAGGTAGCTTTCCTTTATTTACCACATGTTGAGCAATTTCACCAACTTGAGTGGCTAATTGACCAACTTGTGTTTCAAGACGTTTGAATGAAGCTTCCATGGACTCAAACCGCAGAATGTTGGCCTCTTGAGTTTTCTTATTAACCTGGATGAATGAACTCAAGCTATCCTCAATAGATGGAGGCGGCAGAGATTGGTTTGATGACCCGACCTTGGGGAGGTGGCCTCGGATGGATTTGAGATGGATTTTGCGAATTTCCCCAACTAAAGTTCGGATGATTCCGCCAACCTAGGTTGTAAGTTTGAGCGTAAGGATCATTACGAGGCCTTTGCTGAAAACCCTGGATAGCGTTAATGTCCTCAACCTGTTGTTCAGTCACCATATTACAAACATTAGCCCCATGACCAAATTCACCACAAATTCCGCATAACTCGGCAGAGGGAGGGGCGGTAGATGGATGCCCCCGTGTAGCCAGCAATTGTACTTGTTTTGTCAATTCAGCCAATTATTTTATCACATCGTCACTTAGAGCTATTTCATTCATGGTAGTCCGTTTGCCTCGGGCACTCTTTTGTTGGGAGTTATCACTCATCATCTCTAGAATATCATAGATTTTCTGGGCTGTATGCACACCCGATAGCATTGTCAACCATATATTGAAAGTTATGTGATAATCTATCATAGAAGAAATGGTTTAACAATTCCAGTGGGTAGTGATGATTTGGGCATTTAGTTTGTAAATCTTTGAAGCGATCCCAGACCTCATGAAAAGGCTCACCTTCCATTTGACTAAAGGTAGCTATCTTACCTCGCAGATCTGAAGTTTTCTGATGAGAGTAGTACCTGCCCATGAACTTATTGTACACCGCCTCCCAAGTAGTAAGAGAGTTGGGAGGTAGAGACATAAGCCATGTTTTTGCCCAATCCTTTAGAGTACATGGAAAGCAGCGCATCCTTAGCTGATCCTCATTCAAATCCTGTAGAGGAAAAGTTTGAATGACAGAATAGAATTCCCGAATGAAGTTGAGAAGATCTTCATTCGGCTTCCATAAAAAAAGACGATGGCCCGATTGAAGTGTATATTTTTTAGCTCACAGTTCCGTGTTGCTTGTCCCAAAGTGATGCAAGAGGTCGTGGTTCCGATGACTGGGCGCACGAACTCACGCATTGAAGGCTGGCGTGCCTCCGCGTTGTTTCCGTTTCGATTATCACACATTGCTGGCTCGTCTATTTGTTCTTCCTTTGGAACGTGATCCTGAGAATCCTTGCTACTAACCGAAGAATCGTCCCCCTCCTTCCTTATGTCTTGGAATATGGTGAATGTCGTCTACGAAAGGTGCAAGCTCCAGATTGAGATTCCTACGTCCTTGCATAAACAAACTTAGGTAAACAAATCAAACGTACCTGTGGAATCAGGTAAAAATCAAAAAGTAAGCGAGAAGAAATCATAAACTAAAAACAAGAAAAAAATAGATACAATAATTATTACGCCTAAAGCCTTCCCCAGCAACGGCACCAAAATTTTGTTCGACCACTAAACACCTATAAAAGTCTAACAATCCTCGCAAGAGAACGAGATCAATCTTAGGGTAACAAGTTGACCACAAGTCGTCTCTCAAGGAAGACTTAGCCGGCAAATAATTATTATGCAACACAATTGACAAAAAAAAAAACCTAAACACTCTAACCAATTTTATGATTTTAATAAACAAAAGGAGAACAAGTAAAAAGACAATAATTAAACTGAACACGCATAAATTTTGAGAAAAATATATGGAAGAAAGTCTAGGATTTCAGAATCATCTCATCAAACTTTCAAGCAGAATATCAATTAATTGATCATGCGGTTAACAAATATAACAATCATGTAAAAACTAGGCCTAGATCTGATAACTCATGTATTCACAGATTAGGGCTATCCCAACATAATTTGCTATTTTCATTAAGCCCAGGGTAGGATAATACATCTCTGATTCATATCTAACCTCCTGAATAAATTTAGTCCAGGAATAATATCTTCGATTCGATCTCAATTATTCACTCAAAACAATCAAGAGTTGGCCAAACAATCAATCAACAAGTAAAACAATTTATTCAGGAAGGCAGATCAATTAATCAATACTCATGCTTATTTGTTTGAATCAAATCATCCCAATCATAGAACAAGGAAATTAGTTCATGCTTGGGGATGAGATCATAATCTCAATTGAAGAAAAGAAAACAATCATAAACATAATCATGCAATAATAATAATCACCCAATAATTGAAATCAGACAAAAGAGACGAAGAAATCTTACTTTTTGATTAAGAAGCAAAATAACTTCAAGGGAAAGAACCCAAGCAATCCCAATGATGAAAATCAAGAAAAATACCAAAAACTAAAGTCTAGAAGTGCTATGAATGAGAGTGTGTCGAAAATAGGGGCTCCCCAAGTCCTATTTATAAGCCTAGAGTCCTAAACAAGGTGGAAGAGCCAAAAAAGGGGAAAAAAAATCAGAAATTTCGTGTTCAGCACGACACCGCGCAGCTCACGCATTCTTTGCCGCCCTTCGCGCGCCCAGCGCCTGCCGCCGACATTTGTCTTCGTGCCCGTTTTCTCCATTTTTCATCCGTTTTCGAGCCTCTTTCATCATAACCTATAAAAATAACAAAAACACCCTACGTAACACTCGACACTATAACGAATACTTAAAGCTATGTAAATATGCATAATCACACACAAAATAAAATAAAAACACACAAAAATAATACTCAAAAATATGCAAAACAGTCGCCATAGGACATCAGAAGAACGCTTATGGATAAGATTCACCACATAAGCAGAATCCGACTCAAGCCAAAGATTAGTCAAACCCTTAACAAATGCATAGTGAATTGCCAATATTTCCGCCATCAGCTCTGTTTCAAACGCATAACCAGCACCACAACGATCCACAAAGCATCTCCGAAAAAAACCCTCGACAATTCCGGAAGACCCCAGATGCCGTAAGTCTACCCGCTGCTCCCAAAGTGCTTCCAATTTCTGATTCTCACTACTTGCAGCTTGCGCTGCAATAAATCACTTTCCCTAAAAGTAGAAGTGTTTCCAAACACTCCCTAATTAAGTGATCTTATGCTCGGGTTACATGAACTAATTAAAAAGGTATTGCTTTTAGTGCAAATAATTAGATCAAAAAAGATAATAATGATGAATAAGGAAAGAGTTAGTGAAATGGGACCCCTCCCATGTCATCCACCAAAGGTTAAAGAACATAATAAAGGGCAGCAGCTTTATTTTGCTTTTAGTTTATTAGGGGTGTGCACAGTTTGGTTAACCGGCCGAACCAAACCGGAAACCAAACCGAAAATTTCGGTTCGGTTTTCGGTTTTCATATTTTTAGAATTTCGGTTTTCGATTCGGTTCGGTTTTTGGAGGCCGGTTAACCGAACCGACCGAAAAACCGAAATGCTTTTAGATTTTTTTATTTAAATATATATCATAAGTTACTATATTAAGTAGCAACTCTAATAAAAATTGCACACAACTCATGCTTCATAGACTTTATGTTTTTGCTCTCTGTTTTTTTATGGAACCAAGTTGAGGTTTCTTCATAACAGTCTCGTGCTCTTAAACGGAATTTGTGTTGGAGATAGAAGCCACTTTTCTAAGTTAAAAGTTTGGTCTTCAAGAAATTTGGCACAACCATTTTTGGAAGAAGGTGTTAGACTAATAAGAAAGTTTAGTGTTAATGGAGATGGCCATTTTTTGAGGTGTATTGGGGAAGTTGAGCAGGCAATTCTACGCAGTGTTCTGTTTGGGTGTTGTTCTCATCTCAGTTGTCATAGCTCAACAATACTACCCATGTGCCTCCGCCGCCGAAAAATTACACCGCCGCTCAACAATTCCACTCAGTTATTATATTTCGACCGGTTCGGTTTTTGACCGAAAAACCGACAGTTTGATTCGGTTTTTAACCGAACCAAAATAAACAATTTCGGATCGGTTTCGGTTTAGGATTTTTGCCAACCAAAATAAACAAAATTTTGAGAATTTGAACACCCCTACAATTCATCACTAATTAAAGAGCCACTTTTTGAGAGCTCAAGTCAAAAGAACTTTTATAAGGCACATTGTTTTGTCACACTGCATGGAGAGAGTCCATACTTGTTTTAAAAAGTAAGGATTTAAATAACAATATATATGTAACAAGACTTTGGACCAAACAGCTGGTAGGCCTCTGCATAAAAGACTAGGGTTCATCTCTTTCCTCTCTTTTTTCTTTCCATCACTTATAGAACAGTCCCACATGCTTTGATTCTGCACCATTTATCTATCCTTTTTCAATCTGGGATAGCTCCAAAATTGTCCGTGTTTAATTAAAATTCAGCAAGATAAAGATAGATAATTACCAAACTAGGGGTTACTTGCACCCAAGAAACTCATAAACTTGTGGGTCATACTTTTCTTCTAGGTTAATTAAAAAACTAACACTAAAGTTGTTTTGGTACCAACATATGAAGGTACAAACCCCTTGACTCTAAATTGTGTGGAAAAATTGTAGTTTTGGTCTTGTAACTATAGGGATTGACAAAATAGTCCTACAAAAACTATGATTTGCAAAAAGAAAGCCCTATAATTTTCATTAAGTTCTGGATTTTAGTCATTTGGTAGCTAAAAATTGGAAAATTTGTCAGAAAATCCACGTGTCCATAGTTCCGGCCAAATCCGTTGATGTGGGAACTAATTTTGCTTATTTAATTTGGACATGCTCTAAGTGAGTTTTTCTTCAAGTTCAAGCATACTTAGCTTTAGAGTTTCTATGTGATAAGCACCACAAAAAAGAAGACATATCTTGTTGATATGAGTATTACTAATCAAATCTTTTAAGCTTCAGGTGTGAGTTCGGTTCATTAATGATTCCCTCCGCCTAAAAGCTTGCCAGAAGTCACTCCTTATTTGTGTCTCTTCTACACCGGCGATCACTCTCCGTGCTCTTCGACTACAAAAGTCACAGAGAATGTCCATATAAGCAAACTTGGATTCCATGTCAATGGATTTAATCGGAAATGTGGACACATAAATTTTTATGGCAAGTTTAATTTCTTATTTTCAATGGCTAATGAAATCGAGAACTTTTTGAAAATTACATGACATTTTTGCAAATCAAAATTTTTTTTTCAACCCTTTTACATCATAAAGTTGCAATGTATGCAAACTAAGAGAACTTTTCATAATTATCATTATTATTAATTTAACACATTTATTTAATCATAATTATTACCCAATATTTCTTATTATTATTGGGCAACAAATGTAATTATCTCAGCTACACGGCCCATACTGGACTACGCGGCCCATCAACCCAGGTATAAAAGGCAACCCAGGTATAAAAGGGTCCCTCCGTTCCATGGGTAAGTATTCATAATTAATTACTATTAATTGTTATGTCCTTTGTTCTGAATTTTTCTCATACTGAAACTGACTTAAGCATCAGATGAGCCTCCCTAGGACAACCCAAAGCCCATCTAATGATTGTTGAATTATCGCAGGTAAGTTCCCAGCTCGAAGAACTATCAGCTCTTCGAAAGAAGTTGGACTTTTATCGACTTTACTTTGAATGATCCGTGATTTGAAGTCGCATCGAGTCCATATCTTTAATTTCATTTCAACAAAACATATACATTTGATATTTATTTAGTATATTGTTACATATGCATAGAGCTAGCAATAGGTCGGGTCGCGCTAGCCGACACTAGCCCATCCAGCCAAGTGAGAAATCGAACTGGGTCAAGTCGATCCAAAATTTTATCGTCGTTAGAAAATTTATTGTATAGATTTTGATGATGCTTAGAAAACTTAGTATTAGAAAGTTGACACCCCAATTTATGTATGTAATTTCAACTTTGTAATAGTTAGAATATTAGCTGAGTCGTCAAACAGCTAAATCAAAGATGCAGAAGACTTCCTGAAGAATGCAGAGAAGATTCAGTTGTGTCGTAGCTGAGTGGTCAAAAGAAAGTCAAAGACTTACCTATTTTGGTAAGGAGACAAACCTGCAACCTTAAAAGTTGTCTTGCTGAAAGAGTGCTAGTGGGAGGAACTAGAGCTGTCAATCTAGCCCGGTTCGATGGGCTGTAATTCTCCAAGCCCAAAAAAAATTGAGCCTCAAAAGCTCGGCCCTATAGGCCCAAAACATCGGGTCGGCCAGGTACTCTTAGTGCATTTTTCATTGACTGGGTCGGGCTGGGCTCCAAAATCAATGGCCCGACTATTGTTTGGCCTGGCTTTTTAAAAAGCCAGGTGGGCGGGCTGGGCTGCCATGTATCCAGACTGCTCCAATAACCTTTGTATCCAGCCTGCTTCCTTGCAAGCTTGTGTAGCTGCCATGTATTCTGCTTCAATTGTAGACAGAGCTACAACTATCTGCAGTTTTGAAATCCAGCTTACAGTTCCTCCTGCAAGTGTAAACACATAGCCCGTAGTGGATTTTCTTTTATCATGATCACTTGCAAAATTCGAATCAACATAACCCCTGACGGTAAAATTTGATCCTCCATAACATAATGCAATATCTGAGGTTGCTTTGATGTATCTCAGAACCCTCTTCACTGTATCCCAATGCTCTCTACCAGGATTCGTCATGTATCGACTAACTACTCCCACTGCTTGTGCAATGTCTGGTCTTGTACACATCACAACGAACATTAAACTCCCCACTGCTGATGCATACGGTACTCGAGACATCTCCCTCTTCTCCGCTTCATTGCTAGGACACATAATTGAAGATAACGTGAAATTAATAAGAATAGGGGTAGAGACTGGCTTTTAATCTTACATGTTGAAGCATCGCAAAATTTTCTTGAAGTAATTCTTCTGAGAAAGTCAAATCTTCCTATTATTTATGTCTCTGTGAATCTGCGTCCCTAGAATCTTGTTTGCTTGTCCCAATTTCTTCATGTCAAACTCCCTAGCCAATTGTGCCTTCATTTCTTAGATTTGATCTTTGTTGGGGCCTACCACTATCATCCACATACAACAACAAAATAATAAAATCATTATCACCAAACCTTTTGTAGTACGCACAATGGTCTAAACTAAGTCTGTCTTATTCAAGCCTCATTATAAAGGAATCAAATCTTTTGTACCAACACCTCGACGCCTGTTTGAGACCCTATAGGGCGATTGCTTCCTGAAGAAAAACTATTTTTGGCTTTTTTCTTCTCTGTTTCTCGAGCGAACGGTCACTATCCACATCAAACAGTCTCCATGGACAGCGACCGGTCACCCTAGATGCCATCATGTGTCAAAAACACTTTTAAACGGCTTTAAAATTTGAATTCTCAATATAGCTACCGGTCGCTATGCCCTTTTGATAGCAGAAACTATCCATTGAGTAGACACCTCTCATAATTAAGGCTTTATCATTTCTTAACCATTTCTTGGAGTTGATTGATCTTTCTTTTGAAGACAAATTAAAATTAGGAGGAGCCTATGTTGGGGATTACATTTTCAAGCTCTACTATAAATACATGAATGATTGAAGGATCAAACACAACACATAATTCAACATCACAACAAGAAATATCAGCAAAATTCTCAAAGCTTTCACTTTCAACATTCTTGTTGTAATAGGCTAAGCTTATCACTTTCACATCTTGATTATTAGGCTTTTCTTCTTGATTACACTTGCACATTTGAGTTGTAATATTTCATTTGAAGTATAATCTTGATTGTAGTTGTAATATCATCCAAAACAAGAAATCATTGTTAGTGTTTTTTTGGCAAGAACACGTTTAGTTGATTAGGGGTGATTGATTGAAAAGTTTGGTGCTTTTCGTGTTGAAGAGTTTGGTGCTCTTCAAGGTATTGGAAGAGTTTGGTGCTCTTCGAGGTGAAGAAGAGTTTGGTGCTCTTCATAGGTGTTATTGTAAGAAGAGTTTGGTGCTCTTCAAGGTAAAGGTTGTAATTATATTGGTTTCAATTAATAAACTTTTTCCTTTTTGAAACCCATTTGGACATACTGAGTGGTAGAGCACATAGACCCTAGATGGGTTGAAGCTCTATAAATCATTGTTTGTTGATTTATTTTCTGCACTTCTATTTCTATCTCTTGTTGCACTTGGGAAAATTATTTCTGAAGAGTATAAAGTCACCAAAGTTCTAAATGCTCTTCCCGCCTCTTGGTCCGAAAACGTTACCGCTATCTCGGAAGCTCAAAATTTGGAAACTCTAAACTTTGATGAGCTTATTGGTAATCTTCTCATCTATGAAGTTTATACCCACGAAAGGAGTAATTCAAAAGCATCTACTTCTCAACCGGATATGAGATCAACTCTAAAAGGTCTTGCCTCAAAATCGAAATATTATTGTTCAAGTGATGAGGAGGATATAGATGAAGATGAAGATGATGAACTTGTTAGAAAATTTAAAAAATTTGTAAATAAAAACAAAGAAAGAAAAGCAAGAAGCAAGTCTTGCTTTAAATGCGGAAAAATCAGACACTGTGTTGCCGATTGTCCAAAAGAGGAAGAAGAACAAAGGAAGAAAAAGCACATTCACAAAAAATTAAAAGCCTTGAATGCCAAAGTCGAAGAAAAAACATGGGATGAGCTTCTTGCAACATCCGATGGTGAAGAAATCGAGAAATGTCTAATGGGTATCGATGAGGACAATGAGGTACACTCTAATTTTTCTATCTCTTTCATTAATGAATTGCAAGGTGATTATGATTAACTTCAAAATGAATTCCAAAGCATGTTTTTTAAATACAAAGGAATTCAACACTATGAAAAATGAAAATGATAGTTTACTCGTCTCATATGAATCACTTTCTTGTGATCACACTACTACACTAGAGAAGGTTAAAATTCTTGAAAAAAAATGAATCTCTAGTCAAGAATATTGATTGTCTTAGAAATGACATGAATAAATTCAACTTGAGTACGGACAAAATCACCAAAATTATTGGTGTACAACATAGTGATTATTTGAAATTAGGACATGGTTATAAACCAAATGTTATCAATGATATGAAAAACCAAGCACCGACTTTTGTCTATGCCAATCATCATGCTTCTAAATCTATTACATGTTTTTATTGTGGTAAATGTGGACACATGACAAATACTTGTCGGGCAAGATATAGCTTAAATTATTGTTGGAGACCTAAAAGTCTCAATGTTAATCCCAATAGACCCAAACACTTGAGGGTACCACAAAATAATTTCATGTTAGGTACTCGGCGTAAGAAGAGTTAAACAAAATATAATTGTCTAATAGACAACAAATGATCATGTCATATGATCAAAGGAGAAGATATTAGCAACAAAATCGCTCTTCAAGAAGAAGGTATAATCAACAAAGGGAAATACACAACCCATGACAATGGCGATATTGGTAACTCTTATCCTCTTCTTGAACTTTGCATATTATTCTTTATTGTGCATATTCTTGTTTTTATTAAACTCTTGTTTTTCATAAAATGAGGTCTCAATTATATTTCATAAAATTCAGAGGAAACCTTATATAGCTTTTAAATAAGTACATTTGAACTTACATGTTTTATCAAACCTATTTTGATTTTGTAAAACATTGTATATGAAACTTGACTTTTATCTTTAAAAGATATTGAATACCACTCATATCAACACAACCGATATTATCCGGTATTACTAACTTGTGCAAGATAATTGTGTTTAAGATTTTGCAGGAGAATTTTGGTATTAAAGAACGACGGATCGTAGAGAAATCAATGGTTATCTACATCAAATTGGACAAGAATGAAAATGGTAAATTATTTGTCTAAAACAAAATCAATGTATGTTCATCAACTTATCTTATTACCCATAGACTCTATATTCTTCATGTCATATGCCTATGTGCTCGATTTCAAAGTAATCCCAAAGAATCTCAGTTAAGTACCGTCAAATGTATTTTTCTATATTTAAAAGGCATTATTTCTTATGTCTTGTTTTATCCAAAGAATGAAAATTTTTTCTTTAAAAGGATATAATGACTCGGATTATGCCGGCAATATTGATGATCATAAAAGTACATCCGACTCGTGTCAATTTTTAGGTGATTGCCTAGTTTCATGGTTTTCAAAGAAACAAAATTGTGTATCTTTATCAACGGCGGAAGCCGAATATATTTCCGCGGCTTTTTGTTGTACACAATTACTTTAGATGAAACAAACCTTAGTGGATTAAAAATGTTCTTTCGAAAATGTTCTTATTTTTTGTGACAATACTTCCGCTATAAATATTTCTCAAAATCTAGTTCATCACAATCAAACCAAACATATTGAGGTTCGACATCATTTTCTAAAGGATTGTGTTTTTAAACGAAAAATTGAGATGTGCTTTATTCCTTCTCAAGATCAACTCACGGATATTTTTATAAAACCATTAACCGTCCGAGTCTTTTACTTTAATTCGAGCTCGTTTAGGCATAATGCATATTGAATAAGGTATGTGTTTGCATTTTGTGCATTTTTAAAACTTTGGGGTGAAAAATCACATTTTTAAAATTGAAATTCGTACAAAAGAATTGCATTGAAGCAGGGACAGGTCATTGTGGAGGGCGACCGGTCGCTGTCTTTAGGCACTAGTCGCCCCCCCACAGCGACCGGTCACCCTATATGCTGAAATTGTGATAAAATCCATCTGTCTTCTTTCTTCGTTTTATTTTCCAACTTTCACACCCCTTCGCCCAATTCATACACATATCACTCAAAATGATTTTTTCTTGTAATTTCTACTATATTGGGATTCTACAATGTTTATATTATCTATATTATTCATCTTCCACAATCATTGGTAAATTTTGGTCTCCCGTTTATCATCTCAATTAGATTGAACCCTTATATATTTTTCTGATATTTTTGGCACTTGTGATATTGATGTATGTTATATTAAATTGATGGAGATTGTGTATATTGATGGTTTATGGCTATAGAATTAGGTTTGGTATTGAATTTTTTGGCTCGATTCTATATGCAAATGGGATATACATCTTTGTTTTCCATCTATGCATGCCAAGTGTTTGATATAATGTCTCAATGATATTTCACTCTTTTGAGTGATCTCCTTGCTAAATTTGATTGCAATACACATATTAATCATGTTTATGTATCTCTCCCATGTTCTTTAAATGATATTACGATTCCTTGTACTCAAAGCATGATATTTTCATGATAATTGCTCGTTTTCAATCCTCATGCGCACTTTGATGTCCTTCTATGATGTTTTTATTGTGCTAATAGTCTTTTTGATGATTCCAAAGGGGGATAAAAATGAAATGAGCTCATAAGATATGGTAAGATCATATGCGTTAGTTGATAACAATTGTAGATCTCCAGGTACATTACAATTATTATTAACTTCTAAAAGATCTTTGAATTGAAGTACTCCCCACAAATAGTTGTAGGTCTCCCGACAAGTTACGCCCATTTATGTCTGAACTCGATTTTCATTTGTTAGAAGTCACCTCCCCGATTATGAACTAACAAATATGACATGCAAATTATTAATAAGATAATCTACAAGAAATAAGCATTCGAATTCATAAAATAGAATACATAAACCAATTAAGAAAACAATCAATATAGATTTAACATGAATCCACAGTTTTGATTATGCCCTAAGATCAGAATGATTAGCCCAACATATTTGATAACAAATTCATTGACAAAGTTGAAATCAAATAGTTTGACATCATTTAAGTACAAACAAGAGATCTAAATTAAGAAAGAAAGAACCCTTCTTGTCAGGGTAGATCTTCCCTCCAAGCCTTCGAACCCTTGTGCTTCCATAGATGCGAAAGGCCTTGTGGTGCTCTTCGTTGATTTGCCATCCTCTCTCAGAAGACTATAGGTTTATGTAAACCTAGTGTATTTTGATGTATTTGATGTGTTATGATCTTATCTTTTCGTCCATGGCCTTGGTACCCTTTATATAGGTGCTTTGAGAGATCACTGGTAGAGTTCTGACAGAATAGAAAAAGAAAATCATCCGCAAACAAATCACACGACCTTGTGAAATCACACGGTCCGACAATGTGAATGGTTTTGCTCTATGTTTTTGCTCCGAACAATTCACCCGATCATGTGAAATGACACGGTCGGGTTATGTGTTTTGTCTCTGAAATTCTTCCCTCGAATAAGTCGAACGAACGTGTAAAAATCATATGGGAATAGTTCACACATTCGTGTGAATCTACACGGTCAGACCGTGTGACTTGTTTTTCTCCGTTTTCTTCATGTATTCGGTCATCTCTTTGCATTCGTAAATCTTGTTCGGGCCTTCTAACTGATATCTTTTTGTTTTAGCTCTGTTTCCTATAAAAATTACAAGAATACACAGTATTATACCCTTCTAAGGAAATCAAGTAAAATACACTAAATATGTGTGCAAATGCATCGAATATATATCAGTTTAATCCCCTAAATGCACGTATATTTTACACGTATTAAAATCCCCAAAACTTAAACCATTGGTCGTCCTCGAGCAAACTAAGAAAAATAATCATATGGGATACAAAAGAACGCACAAGAACACTACAAACACTCAATCTCATTCAACTCCACATTCAAGTAAACATGTAATTCATCATCAAAAAGTCATCAATCACAAGTTCAACATAATCAATACTCATCCAGGTACTTGACATCGCAGCTCACAAGTAACAGTGTATCACTCAACTCTCAAATTAGATAGGGCGTGTATATGCTCAAATCAATTTAATGAATGTAGAACTACCATAGGCTTGCAATCGTCTAACTTCTCTATCACTTAAGTGTGGACAATTTAAGAATTAAAAAGGACTTTTCATTTGGTTGTAATGTAGGCTCTTTGTTAAGAGTAGGAAATATTTGGATTAAGTGACTTGACTTGAGCAAATAGAATTTAAGAACACATACTTTCAATTCACCAACCCAATTTACCTTAAAACTAATATTTTCAAGTTATTTTCTTTTTCATCGCATACTTCACCCTTTTCATCTCTTTTCATTCGTAGGCCTTTTTGCCTTCTTTTTTTTTTTTTTTTTTTAAGCTCTCAATTTTTCAAAATTTTCAAAATTTTTTCTTTTCTTTCTTTTTCTCTTGCTTGATTTTCTTATTCTTTTTCATTCAAAAAATTTGTTTTTTTTCGAGCTTCATCATTCTTTCACCTATTCACTGCTCCTCCCTCTTTCTTTTTTCCATCATCTTTCTTTTTTCAATATTTCACCACATCTCCCCCCCCCCCAAAACTATTCATCTTCTATAAGCTCAAGTTTTAGGGATAAAAATTATTTTCAAGTTTAAAAGCTCAAAATGTGGCTAACAATAAAAAGTTTAGGCTCAAAATGGCTAACTAGGGAATCATGAGTTCATAGGTAGGCTTTTTAGGCTAAGTAGGCTAAAACAAAGATGTCCTTAAATCATTTTCAAAAATTGCACACACGCATGTAGTTTCAATAAAGATACCAATGCAAGTTCTAGAGTTCTAACAATCATGAATATAATGACACACTCAAGAAAAAAATAAGACTGCATAATATAAAAGCAGTTACAGGCACAAAATCTCACAGGCCTATTTCTCGCATCATGCTCAAATACACAATTTTCTTAATCAATGTCAAATATGCAAAAGACATCTTCTCAACAATTCATCACATTATTCACAAAAATATTTCATCTCATGAAATCAAATGCCCATAGTAAAATCATGCAGAAGCTTTTTGTACTTTTTCAAATTATAATCCTAACTCACACAAAATAAATAAACGTGCTAAAATTAAACAAAAAATAAAAATCGAAAAGTTTATGCAGTTTTTTTATGCTTCTACATGCAATCCTAAATACAATGCAAAAATGCAACAGCACTTATTTACGCATTCTTGACAACCCCCCTAAACTTAAATTATGCTTCGTCCCGAACAATGAGAAAATTATCAAAATAAAAAGGAATACGTAAAAAGTACTTACTAAGCTCATTGTGGTGGAGGAGGTGGAGGATAGTGGCCTTGACCACTTTGCCATTGCTCCATTCTTTTCATTTGTTCCAATACTTTCGCTTGAAAGTCGTCAAAATATTCATACGATTTCGCACCTTAATAAGGAAACAATAGTTCCTCCTCCATTAAATGGATCTCGCTTGTGCCCAAGAATGCATAACAAAGGTGGTCCGGAAGAGATTTATGTTCCAAAAATCAGGGAGTTCATTCCTCAGATCTGTACATGAGGAAGCAATTCGCACGACCGGGTCATGTGCGTCCACACGCCCATGTGCTCCACCGTGTGCGTTTGTAATGTCTTTTTTTTAATAACCCGGAGTTTTTTGTGACGCCTCCTTCACAACAACTCACAGAAACAAACAAAACTAAAAATTATGTTAATAATAAAATTGAAAACTAATTAAAATCAAACTAAACGTAAGCGATAAAAATAAAAATAAAAAGAAATAAAAATAAATTAGGTTGCCTCCCACAAAGTGTTAAGTTTTACGTCTTCAGCCAATAGTCAGATTTCTAGTATTACTGCCACTGAATTATGTCGTTTGATGTCTTTGAGCCCTCATATTCTGTACCACTCATTAGACGAATGGTGTTGTATTGTTATCTTGGATTATGTTAGGTATCGCTTGAGAATTTGCTCTTTTGGTCTTTGGCCTCCCACCGATGTAGTGATTTGGGCCGCGCTTGTGTTTCCAAAGACTTGATCCACGCATTCACGCTCGTGGTTAGGTAGTAACTGTTCTTTAATCTTGTCTATCATTGCTTCATCTTTGTTTAATCTAGCCATATTTTCTCCAATAAATGAGGATAGCATCTCCTCCACGATGTTTTTCTTATCACCGGACTCGGCTCTACCTTGATTACCCGTATTAAAACCCTGAGGTGGCTACAAAACATTTATGTTATTAGCATAGGAAAATTTTCATGGTTCGCAGCCCCGGATGGTAATGTGTGGGTATCTCGATTGTTTCTATAGTTTTTGTTGAAGTTCCTTTGTTGTCCCACAAAATTTGCCTCTTCTTCAACAAGCTGCGGGATCTCTAGGAGTCACTTGTCGCATCGCATCCGATTTCATATTCAACACGGATACTTGTTCGTGAGCATGGCAACCTTCTCATCCGGATCTCCGCTATACGTCGAACGTTGGATCTCTCGGGTGCCCACTGGTAACTATTATTTGCCATCTCCTCTAACAATTCTAGTGCCTCATCCTGGATATTTCCCGGTAGTGCACCTCCAGGATGCATCATCTATAATTGTTCTTGTGTTGCCACTCAAACCATTATAGAAATGATATACATGTTGGTAGTCGGGATGTCCGTGTTGAGGGCACTTCCTCAACGAATCACTAAACCTATCTCATGCTTCATATAGCGGCTCTGCATCCAACCGCCTAAATCGGCGATCTCACTTTTCAACGCAATGTTTTACTAGGGGAAAATACTTAGCCGAAACCGTTGACCTAGTTCAGCCCAATCATGCGGTGGTGTTAAAGAGCATAACCATCCCTTAGCCTTTTATCGCGTAGAGAGAATGCGAAAAGCGACATCGAATGATATCCTCAAAAACACCATTCATCTTAACCGTATTGCAGATTTCTAAGAATTGTGCCAGATGCGCATTTGGATCCTCAACGACTCTCCCCCCAAACTGGTTTTGTGAAACCATCTGGATGAAAGCAGGTTTTAGTTCAAAATATTTTGCGTTAATCGGCAGACGGGCCATGCTACCATACCTTTAACTAACTTCCAGCTGGAAGTAGTCCCTAACTGCTCTCCTCGCGGGCATTTTCTCTATCTGGTTCTGTTGGTCTACCCCAAGTGAGCGCTACTCGTTGTTTCTGTTATTCACAACGTTCTGATTAGTCCCATCTGCCATCGCTTCAGATCTCTTTCTTAACTGTTTTGCTGTCTTTTCAATTTTTAAATCAATGGGAATTGGTTGGGCAGATCTGGAACGCGTGATCATACACTATCTGCACTCAACAAAAATAATGTTAGAACCAAAGCAATAAAAATTATTTACAAAGAAAAATCAAAAAATAAAAAAATATGTACAAAAAAACCGAAAAAAGATGTACAAAAATATTGTTTCAATTAAGATTGAACTATTTATTACTATATCTAAGTTGAATCTTTTAGTCCCTGGAAACGGGCCCAAAAACTTAATCTTGAAAATCTTTTTACTATACTGCAAGTGTACAACGTAGCTAGCAGATAATGGCAAGCTAGATCGTATTCCTGAGGGATTGAATAAAAAATACTTAGGCTATAGTAAATATCGTATTCCAATTTTACTGAAGCGGCTGAAAATCACAAAGTTTATTTATCATCTAATCTAATCCTAAATTAACAAATAAAAATAAAATATTTAAATTTGTAAAAATCCGAACTCCACAAGTCTTTTCAACAAATATGAAAGCAGCCCTAGGCACATAATGCCAACATTCTTCTTCAATATTAAATCTAATTAATGTTTATCAAAACCAGTTTATATGTTTCTATGGGTTTAATTTCTAAATTAGTTTATTCCCCCTCCCGGATGATGTATAAACAGTTGATTAATAACAATTGTAGATCTCCCGATACATTACAATTATTATTAACTCCCAAAAGATCTTTGAATTGAAGTACTCCCCACAAACAGTTGTAGGTCTCCTGGCACGTTACATGGGTTTATGTCTGAACTCGATTTCCGTTTGTTAGAACTCACCTCCCGGATTATGAACTAACAAATATGACATGCAAATTATTGATCATATAATCTACAAGAAATAATCATTCAAATTCATATAATAGAACATATAAACCAATTAAGAAAACAATTAATATAGATTTAACATGAATCCACAGTTTTGATTATGCCTTAGGATCATAATGATTAGCCCAACATATTTGATAACAAATTCATAAACAAAGTCAAAATCAAATAGTTTGACATCGTTTAAGTATAAACAAGAGATCTAAACTAAGAAAGAAAGAACCCTTCTTATCAGGATGGATCTTCCCTCCAAGCCTTCGAATCCTTGTGCTTCCATAGGTGCGAAAGGCCTTGTGGTGTTCTTCGTTGATTTTCCCTCCTCTCTCAGAAGACTATAGATTTGTGTAATCCTAGTGTATTTTGATGTATTTGATGTGTTATGATCTCATCTTTTCATCCATGGCCTTGGTCCCCTTTATATAGATGCTTTGAGAGATCACTGGTAGAGTTCTGATAGGAATAGGAAAAGAAAATCAGCCGTAGACAAATCACACGACCGTGTGAAATCACATGATCTGGCCATATGAATGGTTTTGCTCTCTGTTTTTGCTCTGAACGTCACATGATCGTGTGAAATGACACGGTCGGGTTGTGTGTTTTGTCTGAAATTCTTCCCTCGATTAAGTCGTACGAACGTGTAAAAATCACACGGGAACAGTTCACACGGTCAGACCGTGTGACTTGTTTTTCTCCATTTTCTTTGCGTATTCAATCATCTCTTCGCATTCTTCAATCTTGTCCGAGCCTTCTAACTGATATCTTTTCATTTTAGCTCCATTTCCTGAAAAATTATAAGAATACTCAGTACCATGCCCTTCTAAGGAAACCAAGCAAAATACACTAAATATGCGTTCAAATGCATCGAATATATATCAGTTTAAGCCCCTAAATACATGCATACTTTACACGTATCAAGAACTTGACTGCAGTTATATACCGCATCAATTTTTTGAAAAATGGTCAAGTACCTCACCAGAGAATACATAAAGGGTATGATCATCAGTTTTTAGTCAAAATGGTTAAAAAAACATGTTTTTGAAAACACATGATTATTTTTCATTTTTACAAAACATAAATGGCTTATCAGTGTCTTCAAATGACAATTCTTCGATTCTCGCTTTATTTAATCGAATTGAAAAGCTATGGAGGAAAGAGGTTCTTTAGATTTCTAATTAATTCTAGTTTGATGTTTAACATAAATAAAATATTGGGATAATTACAAATCGCCTAAGGTTTGGGCTAGTTATAAAAAAATCCAGACATGTTTTAAAATTACAAAAGTCAACTCGAGTTTGATTCTATCTAAAATTTAAGAGGGTAATTGTAATATTTATAGAATATTGGGGGAGTTTGGAAATGTTTTTTGGTTATGAAGGGGAAATGAAAGACGGAATCAAACATCATTTTTTCCTGTAATTTTAAAAAACCTTTGGGTTTTCTTGTAATTAGTCCAAACCTCAAGGGGGTCCATAATTATGCCTAAAATATTTTTGCAACTTCTATACCAAATACTCCTTAACTTAATTATTTTTCAACTTCTATTTGCTTAACTTCTGATTTTCAACAACTAATTGTTGTTCACGTGGCAATAATTCACTTCCAGTGTTCCTTATGAAATTTAGGACACGAGAATAGTTGATTCATAAAGCAGAAGAAACTTGGGAAAAATACACAAACGCATGCGGCACAAAGGTACAGGATAAATTTCAATTTCCCGCCTCATAAGATAAATGTGAGTTTTTATACTTTACTACCTAAAATACTAATTACTAATCTCGAACTTTTGTTGTTGTATCAGAATACCAATTTTTTTATCTAAAAAGTAAACAAATAGTCTGAAAAATGAATTGACTAAATATGTCACAAGAATTATTGACAAATTATTCAATTCGCTCTTAAAATGGACTATTAATTGAATTATTAAAATCTTTTTATAAATAATTACTATTTTATATGATAATACAAATATATATTGAGAAATATGTTAATCAGAACAATAAGCAAAAGTAGAAGAGATGTATGTATTTCGGTGTGTTATCATTCAACAAACTCCAACAATTTATAAGTAAAAATGTAAAACTATTCAACCATGTCTATTGATGCTTCCTCCATTACATTTGCTAAAGTCTATTGATGCTTCCTCCACTACTTTTGCTAAAGTCTATGCTAAAGTCCACATAAATTGATAAATTATCACAATACTCCCCTTGGACGTAGCATTATAGGAAGTTGGATGAGTATGCCTCGTTAAAAACCTTAAGCTGAAAAAACCCTGTGGGAAAAAATCAGACATAAGGAAAAAAGAGTACATTCTCAAATGCAAACTTTGTGTATAAGCTGCCTCGTTAAAAACCTTAAGCTAGAAAAACCCAATGGGATAAAAAACCAGACATAAGGGAAAAAGAGTATGGCCCACAATATATTTGCTCCCCCTGAAATGAAGAATATCAATTCCATAACTGATCTATCAATCTTGCTTCGTATTAACTCTTCTCATTTCGATGCCATAAACTATTTTCTCAAATGTAGATGTCGGCAAGGATTTTGTAAATAGATCGGCAAGATTGTGACATGAGTGAATCTGTTGAATGTCTACCTCTCTATTTTTCTGGAGTTCATGTGTGTGGAAAAACTTTGGTGAAATGTGCTTGGTCCAATCACCTTTTATGTAACCACCTCTTACTTGTGTTATGCATGCTGCATTATCCTCATAAATAATTGTAGGAGTGTCTGTAATTGGTTTCAACTGACAAGCATTTCATATATGAGCTAAATTGATCTTAACCAAACGCACTCCTTTCCAGTTTCATGAAGAGCAATAATTTCAGAGTGATTGGAAGAACTAGCAACTAATGTTTGTTCAGTGGATCGCCATGATATAGTCGTACCATTATAGCAAAATAAGTAACCAGTCTGTGATCGAGCTTTGTGTGGATCAGATCTATATCCAACATCAGTATAACCAACTAACCCAGAGTTAGTGGATTCCTTGGAATAGAATAACCCCAAATCCAGAGTTAGTGGATTCCTTGGAATAGAATAACCCCAAATCTATAATACCACTCATATATCGAAAAATGTGTTTAATACTATTCCAGTGTCTTCGAGTTGGCTCAGAACTGTATCGTGCAAGTAGATTTACTGCAAAAGAAATATCAGGTCGAGTACATTGTGCTAGATACATTAATGCTCCAATAGCATTAAGATAAGGAACATCAGGACTTAAAATTTCTTCATCAGATTCTTTTGGTCGGAATGGATCTTTCTCGGGATCTAAACTATGCACGACCATAGGGGTGCTCAAGGGATGAGCCTTGTCCATATTAAATCGTTTGAGTATCCGTTTAATGTAAGCAGATTGATGGACAAGTATCCCATTGTCTTTATGCTCTAGCTCAAGACCAAGACAAATTTTAGTTTTTCCAAGGTCTTTAACCTCAAATTCTTTCTTGAGGTATTCAGCAGCATTAGATAATTCTTCAGGGGTGCAAATCAAATTCATTTCATCGACATATACAACAATGATAGCAAATCCAGTATCTGATCTTTTAATAAAAACGCATGGACAAATAGTATCATTTTTGTAACCTTCCTTAGAAAGGTATTCATTAAGTCTATGATACCACATGCGATCGGATTGCTTTAATCCATACAACGATCTTTGCAATTTAATCGAGTATAATTCACGGGGAGTATCTAATTTTGGCATTTTATATCCATCTGGAATTTCATATAAATATCAGAGTCCAGTGAACCATATAGATATTGTTTGATAAATGGTTTTATCATGATTTTGATGATTTTGTTTTTATACCAAAACAACGTTTTTAAAGGTTGTCCAAATACTCCTAAATGAGTTCAAATGGTTTTAATATTTTCCGGAGTATTTCCTCAAGTTTATTTTCGACAAAATTGGACAACACATTTAATGATTTTGTGTCATTGATTTTTACATTCAAACTATGTTTCAAAATGTTGTCCTAATACTTCCGATCGGTCTAAAATGTTTTTACTATTTTTCGAAGTATTTCTTGGAGTTTATTTTCGATAAAATATTGGACAACACTTTTATTTTGAGGCCAACCAGTCGCCCTATAGGGCAACCCGTACCTGAAGAGTACGTTGAAACAGAAATTGAGCCTGGAGTGAAAAATAGCAGGTCGACCGGTCAAGTCGACCAATCGCCCAGGGTGCGACCGGTGCCTGCAAGTTTGGTTTTGAAACAGAACTCCTGCCCTTCGATTTTTAAGGTTGTGCGACCGGCCAATATAGGGGACGACCGGTCGAACCCTACGTCGACCGGTCGCCCTGTGCAAAATGTTGATACGTTTATTTCAAACTCTATTTCTGTGCGACCGGTTGCCCTCTAGTTTGACAGCAAAAATCTTACCGTTTGACAGCAGACAACTTTCCCTTAATTTGTGGGATGGATTTCTAACAGCTCTTTTCTTCAATTGTCTTGCAATTTTTTACAGAATTCATGTCCCCAAGAGGAGCCTATCATGTACAAGACATCTTCTATAAATAGAGGAAGAATTGAAGCAACAAAACAAGATAGAGAACAACACAACACAACAAGATATACTCAAGCAAACACTTGGTCTTTCATTGTTATAATTCTTGTTGTAATTTGCCTAGCTTATCACTTTCACATCCTTGAGGTCTATGCTATTCTTGATTACACTTGCACTCAATTGTATAATTCATTATCGAGTTGTAATCTTGGATTTTTGGGTAATCATTCAACACAAGATATCCTTGTGAGTGTTCTTGTGGTAAGAACACACTTGGGTGATCTAGGTGTTAGGTGTGAGAAGATTGTGGTAATCTTCTTGTTGAGGTGTTGAAGAATTTGGTATTCTTCAAGGTTGAATATTGTGGTAATCTTCACAAGGTGCCGTTGGAGATTGTGGTAATCTTCAAGAGAGATTGTGGTAATCTCAAAGGTGGTGTTGAAGAAGAGTGTGGTGCTCTTCAAGGTGTTGTAAGTTGATGTTGTATTAATTGTGGTAATTAATAAAATCTTTTTTTCTTTTTGAAATCCATCCCGGATATACTGGGGTGGTAGAGGATTAGGCCCTAGGTGGGTTGAACCTCTATAAATTGACGTGTGTTGTTTACATTCCGTACCTTTATTATTGTCTTTGAGCTTTCGGTTCGAAAAAGAGGGTAAAATCGAAAAGATGGAAATAATCTATTCACCTCCCCCCCTCTAGATTATCGTAGCCGCTTGGACTTACAAGTGGTATCAGAGCCAAACTCTTTGGCAAGCTCGTTTCACATCGCGAGTGAAGAGGAACGATCGTCGGCTACGAACGAAGCTTATGTTACCGGCACCTCTACCACCAAGCCACCACTATTTGATTCCAAAAATTTTATTTTTTGGAAAGAAAGAATGGAATGCTATTTACAAGGTTGCGGGTTCGACATTTGGAACACCGTCATAAATGGATAATCTATTCCGATGAAAGATACACCACACACCTCCAAAGGCTTCAAAGAGCACAATGATGAAGAAAAGAAAATCATCTCCTTAAACGTTAAAGCTCTCAATATTTTGTATTGTTCATTTACTAATTTAGAATATGAACATATTGTAGGAATTCGATCGGCACATAAAGTATGGCAAAAATTAGAAGCCAACTATGGAGTCTTTGCAAATGAAAGGAGTCAAACAAAAGCATCTACTTCTCAAAGGGATACAAGTTCAAATCTAAGGAACAAGCCTATTACAACTACCAACTATGAAGAAGTTGAACATTGTCTTATGGGAATCGAAGAAGAAAACGAGGTATGTCTTAAACCCTCTACTTATTATGATATTGTTATTCAAAATAATTATAGTGATTTACAAAATGATTTTGATGATCTTCAAAATGAATTCCAAGGTTTACTAGTTAAGTACAAAAATTTGAAAAAGGAATTCAATGGTTTGAAAAATGAAAAGGATAGTTTATTTAATTCCTATGAATCACTATCATGTGCTCACACCACCACACTTGACAAGGTTAGAAACCTTGAAAAACAAAATAGTACTCTTGTTGAGGATATTAATTGCATGAAAAATGATTTATCAAAATCCAACTTGAGTACCAATAAATTGCCCAATGTTGTGAATGTTAATGGTTGTGATAGTTTGAATAGTGAACTTGATCATGAGCCTAATATTGTCAAGCATATGAAAAAGAATCGAGTTCTTATGCATGTTAGTAATATTATTACTTGCTTTTATTGCGGTAAAAAGGGTCATACGGTAAATACTTGTCGGGCTAGAAATAGCTCAAATTATCTTTGGAGACCTAAAAGTCTCAAGACTAATCCCAAAGGACCCAAGCACTTGAGGTTACCACAAAACAATGTTATATTAGGTACCCGTGAAATAATAATCGAAGAAAATTCATACCGCCAAGAAAAAACATCAAATGGCCATTTCATTTGATCAAAGAAAAAAACATTTTCAACAAAGTCATTTTCCAAGAAGAGGAAATAATCAAAAATGGGATGAACAAAATCCTTGGAAGTGGCAAAGACATCATCAACAAGATGATTTTCCAAGAGAAAGACACCTTCAAAAATGGGAAGGCCACAATGCTTGGAAATGGAGAAATTGGAGAAGCCATCATCAACAAGATGATTCTCAAAGGGGAAGATATCATCAACAATGGGAACGACACAACCCATGGAAATGGCATAATTGGTAACTCGTATCTCCCTATTTAAATATGCATTTTATTTTCTTTGCATGTTTTTTTTGTGTCTTTATTGTAATATGTGTTTTCATAATTTTAAAATTAAGGTCTTCAATATATATATTTGTGGTTTTAAATATTTTTGAAAAGAAGACCTTGCATGATGTTTTTAAAACTCTTGTGCATTTGCTTTAACTATTGTGTTCTATAATCTCCTATGGATTTTTATGGCATAAGCATACTTGTGATATATCTTATTGTTTTTAGCCTACACTTGTATCATTTGTGTTTTGTGCAAAATCTTGTTTAAGAATTGTGTAGGATTCATATATCATCACAAATGGCCATTTACGTCATTATTTGTCAAGAAAGGCATTAATTATCGAGGTACGTTTACTTGTGTTATTTTTACTCTCATAGACTCGATATATATATTGCCATGTGCCTATGTGCTTGTTCTTTCATAGTATTTCATACAAGTGCCATTAAGAGGATTTTTAGATTTTTTTTAAGGCACTATTCGATATTTGATTGCACATATTTGATTTGTCAACTCTTGTTCAAATACTTCTTTTAAATGAGGTCTCAACTATATGCTATCGGATTTTCAAATTTCAAAAGAGACCTTTTGTAGCTTTCTTAAGCTTATTTGAACTTGCATGATTTATTAGACTCTTGATGATCTTCTAAATGCATAGTATGTGTTTCTTGCTTCATGGTCTATATATATAGTGTCTATTTCTACTATGCTCTTATGCAAGATATTTTGTGATTGATGATTGAGGCATGTTTTTACACTTGGGCTATTTTTTCTTGCTTATATAAGCGATGCCGGTAATGAGTTTGTTAAGTTGTGTAGATGAGAAATGAAGTACTCCAAATATTAGTTACCTCAAAATATTTGGATGTAAATGTTCCTATTATGAACACCTTAGATCAATTGGATGCCCTATGATAATAGTGATGAAGAAGACAACAAGGGTATTCCGGAACAAACTCGATGACCAAGGCAACATTGGTCGAACTAAGGCGAGGTTAGTAGCTCGAAGGTATTTTCAAGAAGAAGGTAATTGATTTTGATGTAACATTTGCACTCATAACACATTTAGTAGCTATTTGCATTTTACTTGCCCATTCTTGTTTTAAGAAAATTTCAAGCTTTACCAAGTGGATGTTAAATTCAATTTTCTCAATGGTTTTATTCAAGAAGAAGTCTATGTAAAACAACCTCCGGGGTTTAAAATGTTTCTTGTATGGT